>SJYA01000578.1:12542-61542 GCA_006410615.1 Neotragus moschatus | reverse complement strand
ATCTGAGTTAAATTCACCCATTCCAGTCCATTTTAGTTCTGTGATTCCTAGAATGTCAATATTCACTCTTGCCATCTCTTGTTTGACCACTTCCAATTTGCCTTGATTCATGGACCTGAGATTCCAGGTTCCTATGCAATATTGCTCTTTACAGCATTGGACCATGCTTCTTTCAGCAGTCACATCCACAACTGGGTATTGTTTTTGCTTTGGCTCCATCCCTTCATTCTTTCTGAAGTTATTTCTCCACTGATCTCCAGGAGCATAGTGGACACCTGCTGACCCCGGGGAGTTCCCCTTTCAGTATCCTATCATTTTGCCTTTTCATACTGTTCATGGGGTTCTCAAGGCAAGAATAGTGAAGTGGTTTGCCATTCCCTTCTCCAGTGGACCACATTCTGTCAGAAGGATAGAATAGAAGACTATTATCTACAAATATGAACAAGTCATTTTATACAACTTTACTAATATCAGTATGTTCATTCAGTATTTTTACTATAAGTATTTAAATGCATTTTATTGCACTATCTGAGGTTAGAAAATGTCAATTAAATACTACAGGTGCTTCCCTTTATTATGTCAAGTATCATTCCAGAGAATATTTTTATTAAAAAGTGATTTATCTATTTAGGCATAATGTTTATTAGTTTTTTAAGATCTAAAATCAGTTTATCAATGCCAAGTGAAGTATGCAAAATATAAGATTTCTTTCCATTATGCCATTTCTGAATCCATTTGAATCTATCGATTTTTCGGTTTCTGCAGAACTTCTGAGGCTTCTGGGCTGGGAACACTAAAGTCAGAAGTATTTAATTAATAATTAGTATCCAAGTATGACTTCTGTGTTTCAAGAGTCTTACCATACACTGTACTATTATCTCCAATTGGTTTCCTTTGGTTCCTTTCTACTTTTGCCCCTGTTAACATCCTACTTCACACAAAGAATCTGTTAGAAGTGCTAATATTTGAGAAAGTTCAGGGCAAGGCTGGCTTCTGTACATGAAATATGAGCAAACAAATTGTTCACTTTAGCTCCCTGCAAAGAAGTCACGCAGCAGTGCTGCTCTGAACAAGATTTCAAGTCTCAAAAATGTGCCTTTGCTGTTTATTGAATATTTCATTATGCATGAGGACATGTTCTAACTTTGTTTACCAGTCTGCTTCCTTTTGCTAAATTTCAGTCTTAAAAGGTCTTGGAAGTTGGAAACAACTTAACACTCTGTTGAGATTTGTGACTGTCATCTGTCTGGCTAGAATTACTCATAGATCTTGCAGGAGTAGCAAAGATGCATCGATTATAACCATCAGTCAGGATGGTCTTTAAGCACTTTCTGCAGTCGAGATTGCTGTGCCAGATGGCACTTCAGGAACAATAGACAATGCACTCCAAACTGCCAAGCATTCATTCTGTGCCTTTTTAACTTAGGGCTGGTAGGGAAAAAATAATAGTAATAATAAGGCAAAAGTACCTGTGAAAGTAAAACTCTAAGTCGTTTTCTAGCCCCAGGCTCGTTTCTTTACATAGATATCAGTCCTTGCATTTTGAAATGCATACTGTCTGATAACATACACTCACTGTAAAGACCATCAATTAGTTTACAAAAACGTACCTCTCTTTCTGCATCTATACCCCAAGATTTTTCTTAAAGTGACATTTTGTACTATAATAAGAAGCAATGTGAGCTTGACTTGCATTGTTATAACAGAGTACCTGTGATGGTTCTCCCATAGTAAGTAATAAATCCTTATGTAAAGGTACACAATAATGGATAAGTATTATTTACCCTTTGAAATTGCCACTATGTCTTGTAACCATCTATGTTACCCAGCATATGCAGAATCCCTAGACATGTTCTAAGGAGTAAAGTGGATCTCATTGGGTCAAGATTTGATTTCTAACCTGACAATTGCAGCTATCTGTCTGTCATTCTAATTCATAAAAAAATTCCCTACAATCCTCAGTTCATTCTGCTAATTCAATTGTGCTGTCCAATCAGTATATTCATGGCTATACAAACAGCCCCATGAGGGTTAGTTATATCGTGTTTCCTGGATTTGATTTCCTAGGTCTATTTTGTTCTTCAAATATTCTTCATATTATTAAATCCCACATTAAACCCCTTGTTTCAAAAAAGTCTCTCAGTCCCCAATCAAGCTGGACCTTTTTCCCAGATCTTTTCATTCCCTTCATAACACTTCTGAAGCAATGTGTTGTGAAAAGGAAAATAATTTTTTTGACACTTAAAAACTGAAGATAAAAGAGAGTGAAGAGAATGAAAGGTGTGCTCTAGCAGATGTCGATTCAATGCCATCTGACCGCTATGATGACTTCAAATGACTTTTCTGAATGCACCTGCCCCCTACTTTCAGAGACCTTCTTGTTTGACCCAAACTCTAACCATATCCACCAGACAGAAGTGCCTTCTGTTTTCACAGCTCATCCACACTGGCCTTGCTGTTAGTATGAAGGAAAGCATGTCATCAAATCTAGGCAAAAGGCCTTGTCTGGTAATGTCTGTATGTCTGCCTTAAATATAGGAAAGAACTTTTCCCTTCTAGGCATTTAGGCTATTTGAGACTAGAACAAATGATGGACAACATTCATCTCTTAGTGAAGATAGCCTGGAAAATAAGGTCAATACGCCAGAGCCAAAAATTAGCATACAAGTCATACCATAACTCAAGTCCTAACAGCCAAAAGTATGATCAAATTCTTTCTTTACGTGGCTTGAAAAGCTGATTTGAATTTGGTTCTGACCTTTGAATTTTAAAGTTTCTGTATAATACCCATCACAAAGGTCAACCATGATTTGTGAAAGTAGTCTTTGGAAAACATTCCTGCAATTATGGCAAATATGTTTTGGAAATTAGAAAATGTAGCTTCTCATTGGAAACAAACATTCATCTTTCTGTAAGAAAAAAGTCACTTTCAAATTAATATAGGATATGTTATATAATATTAGGGATAACAAAAAATATATTAGGGATAACAGAATCATTATAAGGAAGTAAATGCAGTGAGGTATTTCAAATGGCTATTTGTTTTAATGAAGATAAATAATTGCTTATTTAAAAGAAAATGTATTTCTGTCAGGACAGTTAAGCTAATGTGGCATATGGTATAAAGCATATATATATACACACACATATATATATATAGATGCACATATATACATGGGTACAAGCATAAATATAATATCTACTTACACATAGATATACATATAAATCTGATAAAGATAGATGCATATTAGAATAATTGGAAATATGACTGTGCAATTGTATGGTACATAACCTTCAAATTATGTTTTATAAATATCTTTTTTAAGTTCTATGACTATCTTTTCTATGAAGCTTTAGAGAGAATAAGGTCAAGGCTCATTAAAATTATTCATCTCTTTAATTTTTGTTGCTCTTCTACCTCTGTAGTTTGGTTCATGCTAAAAGTTGTGCATTAATATTATGTTTATAATGATTTGAAAAAATTCCCCTCAAAAATTACTAGTGATTCCACAACTGACAGGTAATTGTTGGAAGTCTTGTTGTTATAATGTTGGCATTATCAGAGAACTCAGAAAAAATATAATGCTGTACTGCCCATCTGTGTTCCTCAAGATTATTATGAAGCATAAAGACATAAGGATACCAAATATAGGAAATGGGGCTTTTGGTTTCATTACCTGTGTTTTTACCTAAGTTATATCTCCCTGATTGAATGTATAGGCGCATAGAGCTAAGGTCTAAGTAACATCTCCTCTACTGCTCAGAACAAATATGCCAGAAACAGAAATGGAAACAGTGATATACACATCCCTTACTGGTTATATATTTAATTTAGTTATTTTATTACTACTTTTGTCTGTACTGGGTCTTTGTCACTGTGTGGGTTTTTCTCTAGCTGTGGCAAGCAGGACTACCCTCTAGTTGTGGTGAGAAGGCTTCTCATTACAATAGCTTCTCTTGTTACAGATCACAGGCTCTGGGCTGTGGAGGCTTCAATGTTATGTGGAACCTCTCTGGATTGAACCTTTGCCTCCTGTGTTGGCAGGCAGATTCTTCACCACTGAGGCACTAAGAATGCCTTCTTATGGGTACATTGCTTGGATATATTTTCTCCCATTCTGTGTGTGTTTCACTTTTCTAATTGTTTTGGAGGCACAAGGTTTTTAATTTTAAGGAAGTCCACTATAAGTATTTTTTTTCTTTGGATACTTGTTATTTGTCTTTATATTTAGGACACTTACATATGTTTAATAGATTATTAGTTGAATATATCTGCTCTTTTCGGCTTATACTATTAAAAATGTAAAAATATGAAATGTAATCAAGAGAAGTTCATTTACTCTCTCACATCCCTTACAAACATAGCCTATACGATTCTAGCTATAAAACCCTTCAGAAAAGCAATCTGAAACCTGGAGGTGATTCCAATGCAGAGTCCCTTAAATTTAGTCTTAGCACTAAGAAATTGATTAGTTAAGGTTGCTGGAATCATGAAGAAGTGCATATTTTAAGTATTTCAGAGGATAGCTAGTACATAGCCTTATTAGGAAAGTAAAATCTGAGGGCTGGAAAGATGGGAATTCCAAGTAATGATCAATTTCTTGTAAAGCTTCTGAAAACCTAGTAGTAATGCTTTTGAAAAACGCACAAAGAAAACCTAAATTAAAATAATAAAATATGTTCATTGAATAAATAAATGCATAAAGACATTAATAAACATTAACTTGATGCCTAGTTTCCTCTAAAATAAGTTTAATCATGAAAGAGAGATTAGAGAAAGGGGCAGGGGAAGAGGGAGGTGGGAAGAGAGAGAAAGAAAGAAAGAGAAGGAATTTCAGATAGGCTTTATGCTTCCTGTGGGTGATAATTTTGAAAAGTCCAAAGGGAAGGTAAGTACAGTCTACAAACAGTACTCTCCCCAACTTTATTTGCTCCAGGGCAGCTATTATATTTCTCATGCTTTATTCTTGTTCATTCACTAAGTGTTTGACTTTTAGTGACACCCATGAACTACAGATACCGGGCTTCCTTGTCCTTCACTATCTCTCAGAGTTTGCCCAAACTCCTGTCCACTGAGTCGGTGATGCCATACAACTATCTCATCTTCTGTTGCCCCCTTCTCCTCATGCCCTCAATCTTTCCCAGAATCAGGGACTTTTCCAATGAGCTGGCTTTTCACACCAAGTGGTCAAAGTATTGGAGATTCACCTTTAGCATCAGTCCTTCCAATGAATATTCAGTGTTGATTTCCTTTAGGATTGACTGGTTTGATCTCCTGGCCGTCCAAGGGACTCTCAAGAGTCTTCAGCACCACAGTTCAAAGGCCTCAAATCTTCAATGCTCAGCCTTCTTTATGGTCCAACTCTTGCATCTACACATGACTATTGTAAAATCCATAGCTTTGACTATATGGACCTTTGTCAGCAGATGTCTCTGCTTTTTAATATGTTGTATCGTTTGTCATAACTTTTATTTCAAGGAGCAAGTGTCCTTTAATTTCTCATGCTATTTTTTTTATCAGTTTGACTTTATGCTTAATTCACAAAATCATTTTTTTCCTGTTGAGAACACCCTTTCATATTTTAGTGTGATAGGCAGGATTTTGCCCCTTATCTACACACCAAATGCCACTCCCATAACTACAATATGTCACCTTATACAAGAAACTTTGAATATATAATGAAAGTTACTAATCCATTTGCCTTAAAAGAGAAAAGTTTCCCAGATTATATAACTATATAGATTATCTGTATCAGACTTCCTTGGTGGTTCAGTGGTAAAGAATGTTCCTGCAGTGCAGGAGACATGGGTTCAATCCCTGGGTCCAGAAGATACTCTGGAGAAGGAAATGGCAACCTACTCCTATTCTTTCCTGGGGAATGCCATGGACAGAGGAGCCTAGCAGGCTACAGACCATGGAGCTGCAAAGAGTCAGACATGAGTTAGCAGTTGAGCGCACATCTGTATGTCATCTGCAAAAGGAAGATGAGAAAGCACCCCCCCCAAAAAAAAACAAAAGAAATCAGGGAGATGTAATAGAAGGGGATATCAAAGAGATTCTAAGTGTGGCAAGGACACACTGTTGCCTACTTGAAGATGGAGAGGACCCTGTGGAAAATGTTAGAAGCAAGTGAACTGTGCTCATAACCAGTGATTGTGGAACAGGAACCAGAGTCCCAGATGAGAACAGTAGACCCAGCTGACACCTTGATTTCAGCCTCTTTAGATCCTTATCAGAGAATCTAACCATGCTGTGCTGGACTTCTGTCCTACAGGAACAGATCCTGATAAATGAGTATCATCTCAAGAGGCTAAATTTGTGATTGTTATACAGCAATGAAAAGTAATAAATATGGCAACAATTGGAAATGGTTTTTAATTCTAGTGAAGAGAGCTTTATGACATCTCTCGCCTAATGTATAGATGTCCCCAATGATAGAGGAAGTAACATCTTTGGCTAAGAATTAGAAAGGAAATATAAATGGTTAGATAAAAGTTGGCAACTCCTCTGTGCTCATTTAGTACCAAGCAGCTAGTGAGCTAAATGCTTATCCCTACCCAGAAGAGGAGGAAGGGACAACAGAGGGTGAGATGGTTGGATGGCATCACCAACCTGATGGACATGAATTTGAGCAAGCTCTTGGAGTTGGTGATGGACAGGGAAGCCTAGTGTGCTGCAGGCCATGGGGTTGCAGTCACACCACTAAGCAACTGAACTGAACTGAGAGATCATTCATGCATGGAGCTCCAGACAAATGTACAAGAATTCAACAATCAAGTACCCGATTCACAGTAGTTAAGATGAAGGAGAGTATTCATCCAGCCTGGTCCAAAGTGTCTTTATGAGAATTGGAAAAATACCATTCATTGCAAATTTGGAGTGACAGAAATGTAAAACTCAAGAACTTTGACAAATTATATTTCATTATGGGGGCATTGGTAATCAGGAGTGGACACTTTGTATTTTCCTATAGTTGTCCAAACTTTATTCAAGTACATTTCTAAAGCCTGACCTAGTTTTCTACAAGATATTCCGTATTCTGATGAGACAAGGAAAAGAGAGGAATACTGTAGCTAATGGAGTATCCACTTTGTACAGGGAGAAAGATCCACAGAGACTGTTCAACAACACTGGGAAGGAGAGGAGAGAGGTATAGAAGAGTTGAATCTCAGCTATGTCCACAAACGGGAAAGAACTTAAGAGACTGAGCAAACAAGAAGCATCAGAGAGCACAGTTGCCACTGCTGCTGCTGCTGCTAAGTCGCTTCAGTCGTGTCCGACTCTGCAAGACCCCATAGATGGCAGCCCACCAGACTCCCCTGTCCCTGGGATTCTCCAGGCAAGGACACTGGAGTGGGTTGCCATTTCCTTCTCCAATGCATGAAAGTGGAAAGTGAAAGTGAAGTCGCTCAGTCGTGTCTGACTCTTCGTGACCCCATGGACTACAGCCTACCAGGCTCCTCCGTCCATGGGATTTTCCAGGCAAGAGCACTGGAGTGGGGTGTCATTGCCTTCTCCAGAGAGCACAGTTAGGAGAGTCCAAAAAGAGAAAAACAGTTCAGACTTCTCAGAGAAAAGAGTCTTGGGTGCTGGATTAGACAGATTGATACAGAGGTTGGAATTTTGCAAGGTGGGGACTGTAGAGCATGAGTTGCTCACCAAGCCCCATAGTTTCTGGAAATTTCTGAGGGAAGGTGAATATGCAGAGATGGTTGTTCAGAGTTTATCTATAATCTTTCAACCTGTAAAATGAAAATAATGATAAAATATTTTCTTAGGTTTATTGTGAGAGGATAAGAATGTACAGGCCATCACACAGGCCTTAATGACTAAGGATCAAAATAATTATTATAAATGTGTTAAGAAAAACTCAGCTTTGTGGATCTAGCAAAAATGAATATTAATATGAAGTATATACAAAGGATTATGAGTACATACATTTTAAATATTTCTAATTATGAATGCAGAAAGTGTATATACTGATAAGCCCAAAAATAAGTCATATATTAAACTTTTGATCAAAATATAACTGCTGCACCACAATTAATTTAAAATAAATATATTCAGAATGTTTTAGCTAAAGGTTAATTGAAAACAAAAAAAAATCAGTGTCTACTACCATAATTATTTCTTCCTACACTTTAGTTGTTAAGAAACAATTAAGAAAAATCCTCTGTATTTAAGGTGACTATTAATCTATCTTCCAAACAAGGACACTTAAGAAATTTTAAAATGTGCTAAAAACAATTAGTAGGTACTAATTGACTTATCTGGGGATAAAATGGGAATTTTTAGGCAAATCATCATCCTATCAACAGAATCTTAAATGTCTGTTTATAAATGCCTCATAAGAGATAAGAAGAGTAAAATGGTGTCAGTCTGAATAGAGGGCTTCCTTACTCTTCTAATTGTTTCAATGCTTCATTCCCTTGCAGTCCCCCACCTTCACTGAGAAGTCATAGGCCATGATTATGATCAGGTTTTATTTAAAAAAAAAAATAGCAATTTGTTTTAATGTAAGTAAAATGCAGTGAGGGAAAGGAGAGGATTCTGTGAAGGTAGCAGCTGATGTGGGCTTCCCAGGTGGCGCACTGGTAAAGAATCACCTGCCAATACAGGTGGTGGGGGTTTGATTCCTGGGTTGGGAAGATCCTCTGGAGAAGGAAATGGCAACCCACTCCAGTATTCTTGCCTGAAGAACCCCACTGACAGAAGAGCCTGACGGGCTACAGTGTGTGGTTGCAAAGAGTCGGACATGACTGAGTGCATACATAGAATATGAAGTATTTCTTACTTTCTCTTCATTTTTAACTCCATCTCATCTACATTTCCCAAGAAAGCAGCCTTTCCCCAGCAGGTCACTGTGCTAGACCTGCAGTGTGTGAGTGAGAACTCAGAGCTTACTGGGATCTCTTATGGGTAATAAGTACAGGCCTTTTTTCCCCTCTTCACTCTGATACAAATAAAAATGTGAGTATGAGTTAAAGGCCCAGACTATCAGAAGGGAACAAATCCTGTCTAAACAGTGCCCTCAGAGTGAATTTTTCTTTGTCTCTGGTCTCTTGGCATACTGGAATGGAGAGAAGCACTACAAATTTTCTGCCTTCTCCTCCCTGGCTCTAGACCTGAAAGATGGCATGAAGATCAGAGAGGAGAGAATCTTCCTTCTGTGTCTGGGCAGTCACTGGCTGAACAAATTCAGCCATAGATCATGGTCTGTTGTGCCTTCCAGCTACCACAAAACACAATGTAAGTCACCTAACATCAGGACCTAATTTCTAAAGAAGAGGATAACTAAAAATACATTTAAAAAATGAAGGAGCACAAATTCATTTTTTTTTCCCTAGTCTGAAGGCATGATTAATATCACACCTTTGTTCCTTATCTTGGTTTAGATTCAATTGATATTGACAAAATGGGAAACTAAGTATCATTTATTTTACTTAAAATGCTGATATTAGAGAATAAAGTTTAGATATATAAAAAATAGACATGCTAATGTTGAAATCTAAAATTAGATAAATTTCCATATACACTTAGGTACCAGTGGTCAATGACTAAGCTCTCTACAGAAACATCTGTCTCTGTTAAACCTGAGTTGATAAGAATGAATCTTTTCTATATGTGTCAAACTCCTGGAAGGTAGGAGGATGGAGAGACCTGAGTTATACATACAAGCTATTTCCAATATTCAATGATCAGGTAATTCATTCTACCTGTGTAATGAATGAACAAGGATGAGACAATGGGTTAGCAGGGCTTCCCTGATAGCTCGGTTGGTAAAGAATTCACCTTCAATGCCAGAGACCCCAGTTCGATTTCTGGGTCGGGAAGATCTGCTGGAGAAGGAATATTCTAACCACTCCAGTATTCTTGGGCTTCTCTCTTGGCTCAGCTGGTAAAGAATCTACCTGCAAAGCAGGAGACCTGGGTTCAGTTCCTAGGTTGGGAAGATCCCCTAGAGAAGGGAAAGGCTACCCACTCCAGTACTCTGGCCTGGAGAATTCCATGGACTATATTATCCATGGGGTCACAAAGAATTGGATACAATTGAGTAACTTTCACAGTGGGTTAGTCGTATTTAAGGAAATTACATCCTAGAAGTGTGAAAGATGTGTTCTCCCAGAATACTTCTGGCACACGAGCCCTAACATTTGGTAATCTGCAATCTAAAAGTGTGGGCTTTCCCAGTGGCTCAGTGGTAAAGAATCTGCCTACAATTCAGGAGACCAAGGGTTCAATCTCTGGGTCAGGAAAAATCCCTGGAGAAGGAAATGGCAACCCACTCCAGTTTTCTTGCCTGGGAAATAACATGGACAGAGGAGCCTGGTGGGCTATAGTCTATGGGATGGCAATTTTGTCAGACATGACTGAGTGACTAAACAATAACAAAAACAATCTAGAAATTGAGATAACAGCATTTTATTTTTATTAGTCTTAAATAATTAAATATATTTAAGTAGAAAATCACAGTTCTTATAAACTCTATTGAAAGATGCATACTTAATTTGAATAATAGTAAGACATAACCTGAATGGCATTAAAGTTTTTACTGTAGTATAATAAATTCAAATGTAGCAGTTTAGAACAAGATCCATTTATTATCTCATAGATTCCCTCCTAGCCCCACTTATGATAGTTTATGACTTGAAGAAAGTAAATGGCCAGTGAGACTTCACTCTGACTTTAAAAATAAATTTATATTAAAAAAATAATAATAAAGGGCTTGAGCTCCAGACAGCTCAAGGGTAAGAACCCCTACAGTGCAGATCTTGTTTAATCAGATAATGTACTTAGGCCAAAGTTCTACCTGAGAGATTGTTCGGTGAAGATTAAATCAAGCAGTTAAAAATGTGAGTACAGGTTCAGGTAATGCCTTACAAAAGAAGTCATGGACATCAATTGTATCTACAGTACAGTCATGCTGATATGGAAGATCTGCATCTGAATATCCTTCACCAGGCACAGGTAGAAGATAGGAGAAAGAGAAATTGGTGGCATCTCTATTTGCTTCTTATTTCAGGATAGTTTTAAATTTACAGATGTAAATTTGATCACCTGACCGAGGTAGTTTTTGTCAGATTTCTTCACTGTGAAGTCATTCTTTTTTCCACTCTTTCAATATTGTATTTTTGAGGACGAAGTCACTACGAGCACCTCACACATAAAAAGCATGGCATGCTTGATCTCATTGAAGGGAGCATATCTACATAAGTTATTTGGAATTCTTATATATTTGTTTCTCTTCCCCATTTACTTATTTATTCAATCATTTGTTTCTTTCAGTATTGTCTAAATGATATTTGGTTTATAACTTGGGTTATAATCTAGTTGTGTGTCGTTTGTTTTGTTGCTGAAATTGTTCTAACTTTGTCCACTGGAAGCCCTATCAGTTGGGTCCCATGCCCCTTGACATAACTCCATAACCGTGCTTAAAAAAAAAATTTTTAGCATTTCCTTATTTTGGGCACTACAGGATTCTCTACGAGCATTTAATATATGTCCCACTCATTTCTGTCATGGTCCATGCACAGGTTAGAAAAGAATTTCCAGACACAAGGCAAAATAAAAGGAGAATACAGTTTATTAGAGTGGAAGAGGGGAGATTTGCTGGCCTCAAGCAGACCAGCTTCCTGAAAGTCACTACGACCCAATATTGAGCAACTCAATGTTGAACATGGGTTCTGGGTCCATTTTTATAGCCAGGGTACAAGAAAAGGATAGGATCTTGCAGGTGATTTGCTGATAGGATGAGGCACATATACTGGGTGGGGGAAGAGTAAGGCAAATATAGTCTCCTTATATGAAGCAGGATGGAACACAGGTTATACTGCTCAGTTCAGTTCAGTTCAGTTGCTCAGCCCTGTCTGACTCTTTATAAGCCCATGGATAGCAGCACACCAAGCCTCCCTGTCCATCACCAACTCCTGGAGTTTAACCAAATTCATGTCCATTGAGTTGGTGATGCCACCCAACCATCTCATCCTCTGTTGTCCCCTTCTCCTCCCGCCTTCAATCTTTGCCAGCATCAGAGTCTCTTTCAATGAGTCAGCTCTTTGCATCAGGTGGTCAAAGTATTGGAACTTCAACTTCAGTATCAGTCCTTCCAATGAATATTCAGGACTGATTTCCTTTAGGATGGATTGGTTCTGTCCAGGGAATTCTCAAGAGTCTTCTCCAACACTACAGTTCAAAAGCATCAATTCTTCAGTGCAAAACTCTTTATAGTCCAGCTCTCACATCCATACATAACTACTGGAAAAACCATAGCTTTGACTAGACAGACTTTGTTGGCAAAGTAATGTTTCTGCTTTGTAATATGCTGTTTGGGTTGGTCATAACTTTTCTTCCAAGGAGTAAGCATCTTTTAATTTCATGGCTGCAGTCACCATCTGCAGTTATTTTGGAGCCCAAGAAAATAGTCTGCCACACTTTCCACTGTTTCCCCATCTATTTCCAATGAAGCGATGGGACCAGATGTATGATCTTAGTTTTATGAATGTTGAGCTTTAAGCCAGCTTTGTTACTCTCCTCTTTCACTTTCATCAAGAGGCTCTTTAGTTCTTCTTCACTTTCTGCCATAAGTGTGGTGTCATCTGCATATCTGAGGTTATTGATATTTCTCCCAGCAATCTCAATCAAAGCTTGTGCTTCATCCAGTCCAGCATTTCTTATGATATACTTTGCATATAAGTTAAATAAGCAGGGTGACAATATACAGCCTTGACATACTGTTTTCCCAATTTGGAAACAGTCTGTTGTTCCATGTTCATTTCTAACTGTTACTTCCTGTCCTGCATACAGATTTCTCAAGAGGCAGGTCAGGTGGTCTGGTATTCCCATCTCTTTCAGAATTTTCCAGGTTTTGTTGTGGTCCACACAATCAAAGGCTTTGGCCTTTATAGTCAATAAAGAAGAAATAGATGTTTTTCTGGAATTCTCATGCTTTTTCCAAGATCCAGTGGATATTTGACATTTGATCTCTGGTTCCTCTGATTTTCCTAAAACGAGCTTGAACACCTGGAAGTTCATGGTTCACGTACCACTGAAGCCTGGCTTGAAGAATTTTGAGCATTAATTTACTAGCATGTGAGATGAGTGCAATTGTGTGGTAGTTTGAGCATTCTTTGGCATTGCCTTTCTTTGGGATTGGAATGAATACTGACCTTTTCCAGTCTGATCACATGGACCACAGCCTTGTCTAACTGAATGAAACTATAAGCTATGCTGTGTAGGGCCTCCCAAGATGGACAAGCTGTGGTGGAGAGTGATGACAAAATGTGATCCCCTGGAGAAGGGATGGCAAGCCACTTTGGCATTCTTGCCTTGAGAACCCCATGAACAGTATGAAATGGCAAAAACATAGGAAACAGAAAGATAAACCCCACAGGTCCGTAGGTGCCCAATATGCTACTGGAAATCAGTGGAGAAATAACGAGAGAGAAGGATGAGACATAGCCAAAGCAAAAACAACATCCAGTTGTGGATGTGACTGGTGATGAAGTAAAGTCCGATGCTATACAGAGCAATATTGCATAGGAATCTGGAATGTTAGGTCTGTGAATCAAAGCAAATTGAAAGTGGTCAAACAGGAGATGGCAAGAGTGAACATCGACATTTTAGGAATCAGTGAACTAATATGGACTGGAATGGGTGAATTTAACTCAGATGACCATTATATCTACTACTGTGGGAAAGAACCTCTTAGAAGAAATGGAGTAACCATCATAGTAAACAAAAGACTGAAATGCAGTACTTGGATGCAATCTCAAAAGCGACAGAATGATCTCTGTTCATTTCCAAGGCAAACCATTCAGTATCACAGTAATCCAAGTCTATGCCCGACCAATAATGCTGAAGAGGCTGAAGTTGAATGGTTCTCTGAGGACCTACAAGGCCTTCTAGAACTAACACCAAGAAACGATGTCCTTTTCATCAGTAGGAGATTGAAATGCAAAAGTAGGGAGCCAAGAAACACCTGGAGTATCAGGCAAATTTGGCCTTGGAGTACAGAATGAAGTAGGGCAAAGGCTAATGGAACTTTGCCTAGAGAACACACCGATCATAGCAAACCCCCTCTTGCAACAACACAAGAGAAGACTCTACACATGGACATCACCAGATGGTCAATATCAAAATCAGTTTGATTGTATTCTTTGCAGCCAAAGATGGAGAAGCTCTATACAGTCAGCAAAAACAAGGCAGGGAGCTGACTGTGGCTCAGATCATGAACTCCTTGTGGCCAAATTCAGATTCAAATTTAAGAAAGTAGGGAAAACCAGTAGACCACTCAGGTATGACCTAAATCAAATCCCTTACAATTATACAGTGGAAGTGACAAATAGATTCAAGGGATTAGATCTGATAGACAGAAGAACTATGCCTGCCTGAAGAACTATGGACAGAGGTTTGTGACACTGTACAGAAGACAGGGATCAAGACCATCCCCAAGAAAAAGAAATGCAAGAAAAGCATAATGGTTGTCTGAGGAGATCTTACAAATAGCTGTGAAAGAAGAGAAAGGAAAGGCACAGAAGGAAAATAAATAAATACCCATTTAAATGTGGAATTCCAAAGAATAGCAAGGAGAGATAATAAAGCCTTCCACATGTATAATATCATAGATGAAACAAATCGCCAGTCCAGGTTCGATGCATGATACTGGATGCTTGGGGCTGGTGCACTGAGACGACCCAGAGGGATGGTACGAGGAGGGAGGGGGGTTAAGGATGGGGAACATGTGTATACCTATGGAGGATTCCTCTTGATGTATGGCAAAACCAATACAATATTTTAAAGTAATTAACCTCCAATTAAAATAAATAAATTTATGTTAAAAAAAAAAGTAGAGGAAATATAGGGAAACAGTACAATGGAAACTCTAGAGATCTCTTTAAGAAAATTAAAGATACCAAGAGAACATTTCATTCAAAGATGGGTACAATAAAAGACAAAAGCAGAAGATTTTAAGAAGAGGTGGCAATAATCCACAGAAGAACTATACAAAAAAGATCTTCATGACCCAGATAATTGTGATGATCTGATCATCAACCTAGAGCCCAAAATTCTGGAGTGTGAAGTCAAGTGGGCCTTAGGAAGCATCACTATGAACAAAACTAGTGCAGGTGATGGAACTCCAGTTGAGCTATTTCAAATCCCCAAAGATGATGCTGTGAAAGTGCTGTACTCAATACTTCTCTATTCAGTTCAGTTCAGTCACTCAGTCCTGTCTGACTCTTTGCGACCCCATGAATCGCAGCACGCCAGACCTCCCTGTCCATCACCAACTCCTGGAGTTCACTCAGACTCACGCCCATCGAGTCAGCTGATGCCATCCAGCCATCTCATCCTTGGTCGTCCCCTTCTCCTCCTGCCCCCAATCCCTCCCAGCATCAGAGACTTTTCCAATGAATCAACTCTTCGCATGAGGTGGCCAAAGTACTGGAGTTTCAGCTTTAGCATCATTCCTTCCAAAGAAATCCCAGGGCTGATCTCCTTCAGAATGGACTGGTTGGATCTCCTTGCAGTCCAAGGGACTCTCAAGGGTCTTCTCCAACACCACAGTTCAAACGCATCAATTTTTCAGCGCTCAGCCTTCTTCACAGTCCAACTCTCACATCCATACATGACTACTGGAAAAACCATAGCCTTGACTAGATGGACCTTTGATGGCAAAGTAATGTCTCTGCTTTTGAATATGCTATCTAGGTTGGTCATTCTTCAATAGTTACAAAATGGGAGACAGAGGGACAATAAGGGTCTGTTTTTATTTTTTCTGTTCTTGCATTTCAGGATCTCTCTTTTTCACCTTGTTCTTTTGTCCTTGGGACACCACAGTCCAAAGTTACTTAGGTCAGTATCATTTAAGCCTACCCTCTTGCTACTACTGTGGCTAAGTCGCTTCAGTCGTGTCCGACTCTGTGAGACCCCATAGACTGCAGCCCACTAGGCTCTGCCCTGCGATTCTCCAGGCAAGAACACTGGAGTGGGTTGCCGTTTCCTTCTCCAATGCATGAAAGTGAAAAGCGAAAGTGAAATCGTTCAGTCGTGTCCGACTCTTCGTGACCCCATGGACTGCAGCCTATCAGGCTCCTCCATCCATGGGATTTTCCAGGCAAGAGTACTGGAGTGGGGTGCCACTGCCTTTATATAAAACTTCTGCTCTGCAGCTAGATGCATTTGTCTCAGATGCATTCTACTCTGGGATCCTTTTTTGTCCAGTAAGACTTTTTAAAAGGTGTATACACTATAATTCAAGTCTGTGTGCTATAATATTCTATGGGTTTTGACAAAGACAGGGTTGAGCACCCATCANTTTATATAAAACTTCTGCTCTGCAGCTAGATGCATTTGTCTCAGATGCATTCTACTCTGGGATCCTTTTTTGTCCAGTAAGACTTTTTAAAAGGTGTATACACTATAATTCAAGTCTGTGTGCTATAATATTCTATGGGTTTTGACAAAGACAGTGTTGAGCACCCATCATTATAATGTCTTGTGACAGTTTCACCACCTCCAAAACAAATCACTTATTCTTCACCCATTCAACTTGCACACCACCCCTTACCCCTGGAAATCCCTAATCTGTTGACAGAGTCCACAGTCTAGTGCTAGTGCATTTTTACCTGATGGGTAATATTCAATTGTTTGATTTATTTTTTCCCCCACAGTTTATTTTTCCATCCTATGAATTGTCCTATAAGGTCACTTTAATTGCTTCATTTTTTTTTTTTGTAATTAAGAATATGGCTTCTGCAACATCCACAACTAAGTTTTTATGTCGGCATATGTTTTAGAATCTGTTGGGTAAATATGAAGAATTGTGACTGCTATATCGACAGCAGTTGATACTGTGGGGATTGTTTCTGCATTTTTCCAATTCCAGAAGTAATGACTGACAAATAGTTATTTGAATTTGCAGTGCACTGAAGCCAAATGTTGTCAAGTTTATTTTTATATGCTTATTATTTAACTTATATGCAGAATACATCATGAGAAATGCTGGACTGGAAGGAACACAAGCTGGAATCAAGNGCATTGACTTTTTTTTTTTTTAGAGTTGGCAAAGGATTGTCTTTGTGTTTAACCAACTTAAGGGATTCCCTGTTGGCTCAAACAGTAAAGGATCTGCTTGTGGGAGACCCAGGTTTGATCCCTGGGTTGGGACGATCCCCTGGAGAAGGGAATGGCTACCCACTTCAGTATTTTTGCCTGGAGAATTCCTTGGACAGAGCAGCCTAGTGGATTATAGTCCATGGGCTCAGCAAAGAGTCAGACAGGACTGAGCAACTTTCACTTTAACTTACTTAGAACCCTCATTTTTATTTATGTTAAGTGTATATCTTTATTTCATGACACTAAGTAGAAAGTGATTGTTCTTACTATATATTTATTTTCTCTGAAATAAATAAAAATATACCCTGTGAAACACATATATAAATAGTCATTTGTTAAAAGACAAAAAGAAACTTTTAGAGAAATCATTAAATTTCCAATGTTTAAAAAGTTTACCAATAACCCACTATAGGCAACATGTCAGCTAAAGCTGTTCTAAATTAGATTCACACTTTCTGGTACTCTTTGCTCTTCCAAACTTATATATTTTATTCTAGTGTAGTGTTTGAATGAATGATGCATTATTGTATAACTAAATACAAAAGAAGCATCATTTCCTGAAACACCCGATTCTTATACCTTAAAGAGAGAGAGTGCACAGATGCAGTGTTTATTCTGATTCATTAGTGTCTGGTGAAAAAATAATCCATAAATAATATATACTGCTTGGCCTTGAAAACAGGAACTTCATAGGAGATTTTTACATTCTCTTTTATAATAAACTTTGCTTTATCTTTGCACATTTAAACTCAATCTTCTGTCAATTATCATATGAGAAGTGCTTCTCTGAGATACATAAGTAGGAAGAAAAAATGAATAGTAAGTACATTACATCATACTTCACAAACCTCATGAGGTAAACTATGATTNATACTGCTTGACCTGGAAAACAGGAACTTCATAGGAGATTTTTATATTCTCTTTGATAATAAACTTTGCTTTATCTTTGCACATTTAAACTCAATCTTCTGTCAGTTATGATATGAGAAGTGCTTCTCTGAGATACATAATTAGGAAGAAAAAATGAATAGTAAGTACATTACATCATACTTCACAAACCTCATGAGGTAAACTATGATTTGCTAAGGATTTCATTTAAAATGTGTTTTTGTATGAGGTGACCATTCAAGCAGGACTTTTTGAATGCCACCTGTCGAACACTCACCAGCTCGACTGCTTCCTCTCTCTTTATTTTGTCTGGCCTAAGATGTTAACAGATGGAAAATGAGTGGGAAGAGTTTATGGATGTAGAGATCTCACTCAGATCTAGGCAACAATGAAATAGTGACTATCAATACTTTCTATTTTCTAAAGGCCAATAATAAAGAAATCAAAAATCTTAAAAAGTACAGGTGAGACATGCTATTTAGAGACATTTGGAAGAGCAATCGTGTGTCCTTTGTCATTCTACTACAGTCAGAGGAGTTGGGATCTGAGAATGAGATACTTCCTGTGCAAAACTGTGATTAAGTTCTCTCATTCCAGTACCTTGTTTCCCCAGATTGTGGAGGATGGATCTGATGGACTAACATTTAGTCATTTTATATTCAGAACAGAAAAATGTCATCCTGAATAGCAACTGTCTGCTAATGCTTTTTAATAATTCTAAAACATTTTACATGTAATTTTTAAATTATGTAAGCTATGAATTACTTAACATTAAAATCAGCATCTTTTGGCTTTATACTTAAATAATGAAACAGGTTGTCATTGTGCTTTTGGTATCCAAAATGGACTAACTGATTTTATGAAACTTCAAGATAAATCTATAAATATCACTGCAAATGATTTCACACACCTAAATGTGAATACAAAGAAAATGACTGGAGATAATTGTCAGCTTTTTTAAAATATGCAACCCACTATGCCAAATATGACACCAGCATTTCACAACTCAAAAAGTGCATTAGACCTTTCAGGACAAGATGATGTACTTCCAAACTCATAGGCAGCAATCTTTAAAAATCAGCTCTGCGGCTACCTCATGAAGGCTTACATCATCCTGATTTCCTGCAGTCTGAACACTGTCATTGCAGGACTGTTCTGAAAGTAGCCTGAGGTGCCAAAGCAAAGAAAGACATGCTAGGCCTTTGCTATGTTTGGAGAGAGTGTGGTTAATGTTTTCCCTCCGCAGTGAAGATCTGCAGGCTGGTGACATTGATACAGAGACTGTCAGGGAGAGGAAAGCAGTGCTGGGAATTACTTCTCCCCTTTTCCCTCTGTGAACAGTGAAAGGAATCTGTCTGAAAGGGTAAGACGATTTAGCTTGGGAACAGGATATAAGATTAAACTTTTTACTCTTTTACTCCCCTTTGCAGATTAAAACCCGTCTACTACCTCCAAGGCAACAGCTTGTCTTTGAGATTCAATTCTTTCTTTTCTCTGGGGAAATACAAACACTAACTTGATCTTTATTTAGCAGTGATCTCTAAAATGTAGCACATGTACACGATTACAATGACTTTGTAACAGCTTTCTAAGGTTCCCTCAGCACCTACAGAGAATACCATAAATGCTGATATCAAACTGGCCAGGTTACTCCCATATCCCTTTATTTGTTCACACAGTAGCTCATTAAGTTCAATCAGTCTTTAGAATTTTCATTCATCAAGAATCAAGTACCTGTCAGAAATGTAGGTATCTGGGAAAAGTGTNAATGTAGCACATCTACACCATTACAAGGACTTTGTAACAGCTTTCTAAGGTTCCCTCAGCACCTACAGAGAATACTATAAATGCTGATATCAAACTGGCCAGGTTACTCCCATATCCCTTTATTTTTTCACACAGTAGCTCATTCAGTTCAGTCAGTCTTTAGAATTTTCATTCATCAAGAATCAAGTACCTGTCAGAAATGTAGGTATCTGGGAAAAGTGTATAGGTAATGTATGGTCCATAACTTTTCAGAGTTTAGTGCAGGGAAAAGGTAACCATGTGAACAAAAAATGGTAACATGACTCACAAGTAGAATGTTTAGAGTATGAAAAAATAGAGCCAAAGGCACAGATTTCTAAATCCTTAAATCCCATCCTTCATAGTTCACTTATTTTACATAAATGTGTACAATTTTTATATATGTGTGTGTGTGTATATATATATATATATATATGACAAAGTGAAAAATGCAAATAGTTTCTACTTGCACTTTACTGACTAGTATGTTTTTTGAGTAAAATCTCAAGATAGATTCAGGTGGTGAACATTGGAACCTATAGACACCATCTCTCTTGTGGGGTTAGTGTTTCCATTAGGCCAAAGAAACAAAGTAAGCTTTGGCTTATTTAAAAAATATTACACTTGGACTTTAGCCCTTTATATTTCAACACAAGATAGAAAAAGTCTGTGCAGAAAGAACATACCATGTAGAAATAAAATGCAAAGCTGAGAGAGCCGAGAAACTTTGCTCTTTCTTCGCATGGTGCTGGCCTCCAGTCACTGCCCTGGACTATAGGACAGAAGGATGGAGAACCAGCCTGTCTTGTGTACTTAGGCTTCATAGAAGGAGGGGTTTAGGTGACAGAGAGACAGGAGAGCAAGAGGCCAGGAGTGGGGATTGGGGTTGCTTAAATGGCTATGCTTATTTCACCAGCCTTCTAGGAACAAGAAAACACAAGTCATTTAAGATACCATTTGGAAGGCCAAGCATGGCAGTTGCACAATTCAGAGTATTACTCCTACATACTCTGGAGTAGAATGAGGTAAGGAGAGAGACGAGAGAGAAAGAGAAAGAGAGAGATAACAGAAAGAGATGAGCTCCCCTAAAAGCCCACAAGTTACAACAGAGAGATTTGCAAATCACTGTGATGATAGAGCAGAAAGGAATTATAAATTAACTTTGTGCATGGGGATCAAGAAAGATTTTAACAAGGAAGGAGTATTTCATAATCAACTTTCCTAATACTTCCAAAGATGTCATGAAACAGCTCGCATTATCTCAACAATTGGATTCTGTTAACTAGAAACATCCCTATGAACCTACTTAGTAGTTGGTTTATCAGTTCATTTCAGTTTAGTAGTTCAGTCATGTCTGCCTGTTTGCGACCCCATGGACTGCAGTATGCCAGGCTTCCCTGTCCACCAGCAACTCCCAGAGCTTACTCAGACTCATGCCCATTGAGTTGGTGATGCCATCCAGTCATCTCATCCTCTTTTGTTCCCTTCTCTTCCCACCTCAATCTTTCCCAGTATCAGGATCTTTTTCAATGAGTCAGTACTTTGCATACTGTAATGTATAATAACTTTGATTCTAAATGTGATTTTGCCCTTCCTACCATCTTGCTAAGGCTTCTCCTTTGCTCTTGGACTTGGGTATTTTTTTGAGGGGGGATCCAACATTCTCCCATTGATGGTTGTTCAGCAGCCAGTTGTAATTTTGGAGTTCTCACAGAAGTTAAGTGCATATCTTTCTACTCCCCCATCTTGTGTCTCTGAAGGGCTTTTCCCCCAGTCTCTGTAATAACTTTTACACTACTTTAAGATACACCAGTTTTGCAAACAGCTTTACTAGTAATAAATAACTAAAGCCGCAGCAATTTGAACTGGAAAGTAGTGAATAATGTCACATAGCTGAAATGTACTCTTTTCCTTGGATCAATATTTTATTTATTTGCATCTTAATTAAAGTCTCCCCACTATTGCTTAAGAATAGGTATGTATATTGCTACATAGAGCCCTAATATTTACACAAAACTGCTTTGGAAATATGTTTAAGTGCTATGATGCAACCACTAGATATACTTGCTTTTGTTCTACCTCTGATCCTGCCACCTGGATGCTTCTGTATATTAAGATGAAATTAGCACAGACAGAGGCTAGAATTGGAATCAGAAAATCTCAGTTTCAGCCTAACCTTTGTCCTTCTGGATTTAGAAATTGGATGAGTCATGTAATTTCTCTGGCCTTGCTTATCCTTCACAAAGTTGTGATCATTAAATCAAAGAAAAGAAGATACTATTTTATATCCTCGTAAGCTAGTAATATTACTAGTAGTGAAGAATTTGTAATATTGACCATTTCTTTACAAGTTTCTGAACTTTAAGAATTAAGAAGATATGTGAAAAATGGTATTAAGAAAAATTATTTTAAATAGATGTTTTATATGTACTAGTTTTAAAACTGTCATAACATATTCACTTAATGTCTATTTTCATTTTTCATTTACTAAATAGCCATAGTCTTATAACCTAGTTCTAAGCAATGAAAAAAAGAAAGAAAGAAAAACATATAATAAAATTCACAGTGGTTGCAATTTGTTACAAATTGAAGTGAAACAGTTTCACATAGTGTGGCACTGATCTTGATTGTATTTTCACTGCATTTTTCTCACATACTTTTAATTTAATAGTTATTTTTAAGAGGAGAAAGATGCTTAAATAACTAGGAACACTGTATAAAAACTGGGCAGAAGATGACAAGCTAGAAATAATTATAGAACTGTAATTCTATGCTGTTATATTTATAATGATTTTTCAGCAAAAAATTTAAAATAAGATTTGTATTTTATTTTTATGCAACTGAAGCATTTTCTGGACACAAATGTATAACTTTAAATATTAAAAAGTGTGATGTTGCTATATACTATCCATAATTTTTACAAAGTGAAAGAAAGCAAAGTTGCTCAGCAGCGTCTGACTCTTTGTGACCCCTTGGACTACCAGGGGTAGCCTACCAGGCTCCTTTATCCTTGGAATTTTCCAGGCAAGAATACTGGAGTGGGTTGCCATTTCCTTCTCCAGGGGATCTTCCCAATCCAGNAACTCTCATATCCATAAATGACCACTGGAAAAACCATAGCCTTGACTAGACGGACCTTTGTTGACAAAGTAATGTCTCTGCTTTTGAATATGCTATCTAGGCCGCTATGTAGTCACTACTAATAGACGTACCTGTACTTCTCAGATTTTAATAACATATATAGCTGTTATATTAATACTTAAGATTTATTTGCTATATAATTATAATAAAAGCTATCATTTCCCACATAGAAGTGCTCATTAATCAACACTTACTCTACTGCCTTCCAGATATATTTACTCTGGAGCTCAAAAATCTTAGTTATGAAAATTAGAATGTATTAAGCTATAATTTTTTCCTGTGCTAATAAAGTCACTTGATGACTTGTCCTTCAGGACTTATTTATTGCCAACAAAGAATATACCCAAATACCAAGTCCTACTTATCCATAATACCAAAGTAAATTATTAATAGATAAAATTAAGAAATGTTTAATCCGCTGATGACAGAATTAGATTGTGATACTTATTTCATTTGCAGGTACAAAGATATAAATATAAATGAAGTAAGAATGTGAATTTTTGAACTTTAAAATTGGTTTTCTGAATTAAAATAGACTAAATGTCCTACAGAATTCAGTTCAAGGTTCATCTGTTTACTCAGTCTATTGCCTGAGGGAGTGTGGAAGGAGAAAATTTATTTGAGAAGAAAATTAGATAATCACTGGGGGGAGTTGATTGAATGCTGACAAAGTGTCAGCAAGTTGCTTCTTTAATTTATGGTTTTAATCATAGAAAGTTGGCCAGAGCTGGGAAATGTGCACATACTTTAACCAATATGCCAAGATTCAAAGATCTAAATTAAACTTTGCTCAACTAAAACATTAATACTATATTCAAAGTGATATTCATGTTTTTTATTCATTGATCCTTTTACTCATTCATTTGTTAAACAATTATTGAACATTTGCTATGTACAATGCTTTCGAGATCTTATTACTCCACAGATTAATAATACAGTGGGAGGGAGCACATAGCAGGATATTTGTTCTGAAGGACTTCAAGAAAGACTTTTCAGACAAAATTATATCTCTGCTAAGTCTAAAGAGATGAATAGAAATTAGCCCGGTAGAGTCAGCAATGTTGGATGAGATAGGAAACTGGATGTTTAAGGTAGAATAATCAACAGATATAAAGATCCAGAGCAAGCAAGAATACAGAACATTCTGATTTCAGCTGGCTGGCCTGTGGATTGGGAGGTAGAACAAGAAACAAGTAGCATTTCAGCCATATAAAGGAAAATTAGAATGTTTGATGACTGAAATAGGAAGCCATTGAGGAGTTTTTATTTGTGAAATGCATAAGCAGATTGAAAAGTGAAAGTGTTAGTTGCTCAGTCATGTTTGACTGCAACCCCTCAGACTGTAGCCCATGAGGTCCCTCTGTCCATGGAATTCTCAGGGAGGAATACTAGACCATGCAAGAATACAGACCATGCAAGAATACTGGAGCAGGTAGCCATTCCCTTCTCTAGGGGATCTTCCCAACCCAGGAATGGGACCTGGGTCTCCTGCATTGCAGGCAAATTCTATACCATATGAGCCACCAGGGAAGCCTCAATAAGTAGGCTGTTGTTGTTCAGTCATTCTGAATCCTTGCAACCTCATGGACTGCAGCATGCCAGGCTTCCCTGTCCTTCACTCTCTCCCAGAATTTGCTCAGACTCATGTCCATTGAATCACTGATGTCATCCAACTCTCTCATCCAACCTTCTCCTCCTACCCTCAATCTTTCCCAGCATCAGGATGTTTTCCAGAGTCTGCTCTTGGCATTAGGTGGCCAAAGTATTGGAGCTTCAGTCTCAGCATCAGTCCTTCCAATTAATATTCAGGGTGATTTCCTTTAGGATTGACTGGTTTGATCTCTTTGCTGTCCAAGGGACTCTCAAGATTCTTCTCCAGCATCACAGTTTGAATGCACCAGTTTTTGGGTGTTCAGCCTTCTTAATGGTGCAAATCTCTCATCTACACATGACTACTGTAAAAACCATAGCTTGGACTATATGAACATTTGTTGGCAAAGTAATGTCTCTGCTTTTATTACGCTGTCTAGATTTGTTATAACTTTCTTCCAAAGAGAAAGCATCTTTTAATTTCATGGCTACAGGCACTCTCCACAGTGATTCTGGAGTACAAAAAATAAAGTGTGTCACTATTATTCCCCCATCTATTTGCCATGAAGTGATGTGACAGGATGTTGCAATCATATTTTTTTGAATGTTGAGTTGTAAGCCAGCTTTTTCACTTTCCTCTTTCACCTTCATCATGAGGTTCTTTAATTCCTCTTCACTTTCTGCCATTAGAGTGATATCATCTGCATATCTGAGATTGTTGATATTTCTCTCAGCAATCTTGATCCTAGCTTGTGTTTCATCCAGCTGGACATTTTGCATGATATGCTTTGCATATACGTTAAATAAGCAGGGTGACAATAGACAGGTTTGACATACTCCTTTCCCAATTTGGAACCAGTGTGTAGTTCCATGTCCATCCAGTTCTAACTGTTGCTTCTTGTCCTGAATACAATAAGCATTTGAATACAATAAGCATTTGAATACAATAAGCAGATTAGCATTTTACAAAAATCGCTCCAGCTCTAGAATAATGAATGAATAGAATGGAAAAAAGTCCAAAGGCCAAAGACCATAAGGTTGTTCTGTAAAATATGAGGTGCTTCAAATAGGCTATGAATAACAGAGGAGTAGTAAGAGTTGTAAAAATATATATTGGCTATTGAAATTTTTTGCTGTTGATGTGAATAAGAAAAGAAAATTAAAATCAAGAAAGATATCAGGTTTGTTAATTTGAAAATAAGTGATAATTCTATCTGAACCAAGAATGACAAATCAGGTCAGAGCATATTTTGTATGATTTGTTATTTCAATTATATTGAGAATTGTTTTCTAACTTAGCATATGATCTATTCTGGAATATGTCCCACTAGTACTTGAAAAGAATGCATATCCTACAGTTGCTGCTGAGTTGTGTGTTCTATATATGTCAATGCTTTTCTGGTATTTTTGCTTATAATAATTCTATTTTTTTTTGTCAGTTACTGAGAGTGGGGTGTTGAAATCTCCAATAATTACTATCAAATTTTTTCTTTCTCATTTGTTTCACACATTTTTGTTTCACATAGTTTGACACATTTTTTGACTGTGTATACTTTTACAATTATTATATCTTCTTAATGAATTGATTCAGTTCATTTCAGTTCAGTTCAGTTGCTCAGTCATGTCCGACTCTTTGCAACCCCATGAATCGCAGTACGCCAGACCTCCTTGTCCACCACCAACTCTCGGAGTTCACTCAGACTCACGTCCATCGAGTCAGTGATGCCATCCAGCCATCTCATCCTCTATGGTCCCCTTCTCCTCCTGCCCCCAATCCCTCCCAGCATCAGAGTCTTTTCCAATGAGTCAGCTCTTCGCATGAGGTGAAAGAATGAAATAATGCCATTTGCAGCAACTTGGGTGAACCTAGAGATTATTAAATTTAGTGAAGTAGTTTGAATAGGAAAAGACAAATATGATACTACTTATATGTGGATCTTTAAAAAATGATGCAGATAAATTTATTTACAAAACAGAAATTGACTTATAGACATGGAAAATAGCTTTATAATTCCCAAGTGGATAGCAGGGCATGGGATGAGGAGAGTTAAATTAGGAGTTTAGGATTAAATAAAGAGGACCAACTATATAGCATAAGGAAGAGCTATATCCAATGTCTTATAATAACCTATAATGGGAAAGAATTTTAAAAAACAATACATATATATAGCTGGATCACTTTGCTATTCATCTGAAATTAACACAACATTGTAATAAAATATATTTTAAAAAATGGTTTTAAAAAAGTTACTCTCTAGTTTAAAAAGTTACTCCCTAAGAATATTTTATCTATATATAGTATAATTATATTGTCTATATATAGTAATATATGTATTTTGACTGATAATAATAAAGCCACTCTAGCCTTCTAACATGGAGAAGGCAATGGCACCCCACTCCAGTCCTCTTGCCTGGAGAATCCCAGGGATGGGGGAGCCTGGTGGGCTGCCGTCTGTGGGGTCGCACAGAGTCGGACACGACTGAAGTGACTTAGTAGCAGCAGCAGCAGCCTTCTAACATGTATCTGTTATTTGATATACCTTTTCCCTTATTTGGCTTTCAATCTTTTTGCACTTTGAATCTATTGGATGTCTTTTACATATAGTATGTAGTTGGCTCTTACTTTTTTACCTAGTCTAATAATTTCTGCCTTTTGAGAGCTTCACATTTACAGTAACTATTTATATGGGTGGATTTTCATTTACAGTTTTACTCTTTGTTCTCCGTTTTCTCTCTATTTTGTTTCTTTGTTCTTGTTTACTGCCTTCATTTATGTTATGTAATTATTTTAGTGTACCTTTCAAATTTCTATTCATTTTTTGTACTGTATTTTTACTTACTTTTTGGTGGTTTCTCAAGGAATAAAAATATACATCTTATCTTCACTGTGCACACATACAACATCGACCAGGAATATCCTTCAGTTCAGTTCAGTTGCTCATTAGTGTCTGACTCTTTGTGACCCCATGAATCACAGCACGCCAGGCCTCCCTGTCCATCACCAACTCCCGGAGTTCACTCAGACTCATGCCCATCAAGTCAGT
The DNA here is from genome assembly GCA_006410615.1 of Neotragus moschatus. Lineage (NCBI taxonomy): Eukaryota > Metazoa > Chordata > Mammalia > Artiodactyla > Bovidae > Neotragus > Neotragus moschatus. Next base: position 33,978 of record SJYA01000578.1, on the reverse strand, counting down.
GATGCCATCCAGCCATCTCATCCTCAGTCGTCCCCTTCTCCTCCTGCCCCCAGTCCCTCCCAGCATCAGAGTCTTTTCCAGTGAGTCAACTCTTTGCATGAGGTGGCCAAAGTCCTGGAGCTTCAGCTTTAGCATCCTTCCTTCCAAAGAAATCCCAGGACTAATCTCCTTCAGAATGGACTGGTTGGATCTCCTTGCAGTCCAAGGGACTCTCAAGAGTCTTCTCCAACACCACAGTTCAATACTGGAATGGATTGCCATTTGCTTCTCCAGAGGTTTAGATTTGGAAGCGATACTCACACCCAGAGGCACTGTGACTGGAAGTGGCAATATAGATGCAAATGGTCAGGGAACATCAATGAGTGTATAGCATCCTCAGGCTAAGACAGTCATTGATGTTCCCTGACCATTTGCATCTATATTGTCACTTCCAGTCACAGTGCCTCTGGGTGTGAGTATCATTTCCAAATCTAAACCTCTGGAGAAGCAAATGGCAACCCATTCCAGTATTCTTGCTGGTAAATCCCATGGTCAGAAGAGCCTGGCAGGCTACCATCTGTGGGATCTCAAAAGAGTCAGACACAACTTAGTTACTAAACAACAACAATCTGTTGACTGTGAAGATTGACTGCTCTGTCCTGGCTGAACTTCTGTCTGACTGAGCTGTGGATAGAGGGAACTTGAGNATGGTCAGAAGAGCCTGGCAGGCTACCATCTGTGGGATCTCAAAAGAGTCAGACACAACTTAGTTACTAAACAACAACAATCTGTTGACTGTGAAGATTGACTGCTCTATCTTGGCTGAACTTCTGTCTGACTGAGCTGTGGATAGAGGGAACTTGAGAAGAATGGACCCAACAATATCACAGACTACCAATGCTCTTATCTGCATTTAAGCAATTTTAAGAACAAATATTTTTAATATAATTTGTAAGCCTTTGGTTGATATCTGGAATAATGAAAGAATTATCTTTTTAATTTTTTGTCTGTATTTTTTTGGCAGTGTGAAAGGGATTATTGACCATTTAACTTACACATAGTGGAAAATCCCTTCCCAGTATCTTGGATCATAATTTAGAAGATGTTGAATAATTCAGAGTAACTGAGATTGTCTATTGTAAAATGTTATGGACAGATATGGCTTTTCCAGAGGTAGAGTATACAAGACAGCTCAATTAGGCAGTCACCTTTCTTATTTCCAGCAGCTTAGAAAGTTACCATTAAGTCTACCTTGGGATGAATTAGGCTTTGAAAATATTCCAAAGTACAATGACCTATTATTTCAGTCACAGTACCATCACTATGTTAACATCAATGTCTAGAAGTGTTTTAACTTGGACGTGAATATAGGTGTTAGTTTCTGACACTTACTTGAGGAATGGCTCATATAATGCTGGATGATAGCTTAAAAAAATACAAACAAAAAAACCACTGCTTTATTTCCTCAAAAACCTACTAACATTTAATTAAAGATGGGTTTGTTTCCAACAAGGTAATAATGAGAGAAGTTAGGGAGGAGAAGTAGAATTTGAACCTGCAGTTGGTCTGTATCAGCATTTCAAAAGATACATTTATAGATAGAGAGTAAACGTATTGACAAGAGCAACAAGTTCAGTTAGTCTTGAAAATGAAGATGAATATTTTCTGGATAAATAGACTTATTTCATACATATATATCTAATAATTATTTACTGATATCTAATTTATCAGGCATTATGTAAGTGTTAAAAGGTCTGAAAAAAAGCATGAAATAGTCTCAACCTTCATGGGCTTTACAGGGAAAAAAAAGGACTATATAAATCTGTTGTTGCAATTATTTTGTGGATGAAGCTATAATAAAAATCTATCAGAGTTTTATGAGGTAATACAAAGGAAAGGTGAACAATTATACCTGGGGCAAGAGCAGATGTGTAGATGGTCAGCAAGAACTCACAAAATTATATGTTGTAAAAGGATTTTCTCTGCTCGTATTGAGCAAGGAAGCAAAATTTTCTTCATAGAGCTCAATCACAGAAGACATGGCCACCACTATTACTTATGAATTAGCTTTTAAATGAAATGTTTTGCTTTTTCCCATAGCAATACTTATTGATTGAAAATACACAAACTATTTTTTCACTTATGTCCCTTCATCTTTCAATTCTGTTTATTTTATTTCTGGAAAGAAAATAACTTTTCCTCAATTTGCTTTTTTTTGATTCTTTAGTCCAGCTTCTAATATGTTCCCACGTGTCTGTGTCACCTATAGTGATACAGCTTACCATTTTATCAAGCATTTAGAAATGAGATAATCCATTTACAAGCCAAGTATCAGTAAATTTCAAGGACATTTTATGATCATTGAAACCATTTGAAGTTATCAAAACTGTGAACACCCTCTTCTTAAAAGGCAACAGTACTTCAGATTGTGGTATTTGGTATTCCACTCACTCAATATTGTTTTCTTTACATTTTCCTCTAGTTCTTTTCCTCTAGTTCTTGTCTAGTCAGTTACACCATCCAAAGAGATGAAATTTTGCCATTGTTGGTTACCAAGATTGATGCAAATCATTTTATCTTAAGCATAATATTAGGTGATGCAAAACATCTTAGAACTTTTTAGCTGATTTTCTTTTAAAAGTTCTTGTACATTTCAGATTTCATGAAGCTGTGTACCTCCAGAGGGTTTTCTGTACTCAATCTGATATCAAGTAATCATGACCAGGAAAGCTTGTTTGGCCCAACAAAGTTAGAGATGTGTTAATGTTTCAAGGAAAGGTAGACATAGTAAATCTGGAATATTTACACCTCCAACAGGAGTTACAATTAACACTCATACAAACTAAGCTTCATATGGTGATATAAACCATTCAAGTGCAAACCATCACTGAAAAAAATAAGGTGACATTTAGCTGGTGAACATGAATCAATGAGCTGTGAAAATCAATTAACCAGAAATAGCCTTTTCCAAAGAAATGAAAGAGATACAAATGAATCATTCTTTAACCTTTAACCTATGTTTATTGAATTATACTTGCTAGGCAGTACTCAAAATTTTTTATGCCCTTTCTTTAAAGGCCATTTCTTGAGAATTAAATATGCATGGACAGTCTCTCTCTACATACACATACACACAAAGTGTGCTCACACCCAACTCGTGTTTATAACAGTTTTTGCCCACTCAAAATTATCTTCAGTCATGATTTTATATATGGACAAAATATTGCTCTAAGTTTTACTCATCAAGATGAGCATTGAAATACTTTTGCACTTTTAAAGTTAATGCAAATATGTTTATTAATAAGCTATCCTATGTCTAATACTGCCTTGACTTTACAGAAAATATAAAACAAAGCAAAGAAAGAATGTGTCAAGTCACTGTACTTTCTCCCTCAGTTACTTTGTTTTTCCTCCTTCCCACCTATTCTGCAATACATTTATTTTTCTTACCTATTCCTCTATTTTTTACTTCTCTCCTCCCTTCTGAGAATAAATTATAAGGAGACATAAATTCTCTTTGAGGAGATACTCAAGAAGATTTTGTTACTTATTTTATGTGTAATGTTGTATCCACAGAAGTATTATGGCCAAAAATGAATAGGTGCTTGAAATTATCTTTAACAAAAAGAATTTGAATTTAGCTATTAGGAACTGATAAATGAAAACAAATTTAAAAGCATATATACTGTTTATTGGATTATTTTATGTAAATTGTAAACTTTCAAATTTTTTAGATTTTTAAGCCCAAAGAGTAGTTTAAGAAACAGTCATTACAATATAGAAGCCAAAAATTAAGTTGTGGAGAAGATCTCAAGGACGTAAAAGCTTTCATTCAGGAGCTAAGTAATGGCTCAGTGATATAGTTATTACTGACTTCTTGAACATTTCTTTAGAAAATGTATAATCAAATTCTTTTTTTAATTTTTTTAATTGGAGGCTAATTACTTTACAATATTGTATTGGTTTTGCCATACATCAACATGAACCTGCCATGGATGTACACCTGTTCCCAATCCTGAACCCCCCTCCCACCACCCTCCCCATGAGGTGGATGAAACTGGAATCAAATTCTTCCAATTCAGAAAAGTTACTTTCCTTGAGATGTTTTACCATGTTACTTATAAATTCTTAATCATAAACATCAGGTTCAGTTAGCCATTGATTGCAAGGCAGAGAATATATATCTATGATATCTTACCATCATGGCTACTTTCTGATATCAAACTAGTAGTTGGCTGTTGTAGGGCTGATCATTTCAGGGTATCAATGGCCCAAAATCATCCAGAGAGACAGAGACTGATTTTCTCCCCTTCTTATTCTTTCTTTCCTTCTTATTCATTATTTTCTTGTTGATTTCATCTTATTCCTTGATTAGGGAGATAATTTTTTCAAAGAAAATTCACTGCACACATGACCTAATTTATTTTTTTTTATTTGTCATACTGCGTTTGGCACAGTATTGTTTGGTTTCTTCAAACAATAAAACAAGGATGCTACCAGAATATAGGGGGCTTCCCTGGTGGCTCAGAGTTTAAAGCGTCTCCCCGCAATGTGGGAGACCTGGATTCGATCCCTGGGTTGGGAATATAAGGAAGGAATGGACACTGAGTTGGTAAATAACAGTGCCTGCCATTTGCATCCTTTATATTAAAGAAAAACAAATTTTCTTTTTAAATATGTTGTAATAATAAAGAGCAATTGATACTTAGTTACACTAGAGTGGTAATGTTTATCTCATAAAATAGGAAGGGTCCTGTGATCTGTCAGGAAGAGTGTGAGATAGAAGCATGATTATAGTCTAATCCTTAAACTTAATAGATGATTGACCTAGTAAGCTGAGACATGGCTTTCTTATCTATAAAATGGAGAAAGGATGAGGATATGTGTGATTATTATAAGATATGCACAGAAATGTAGAGAGAAAATGAAGGGATTACTTTTCTAATGAAACACTTAGGAATTTTGAACAGATGGAAAAACAAGATTTTCCTAAAAGAGCCGCCATGGAACTAGGGACTCTTGAGTGATATTCTCTATGCAGTGTTTTATAGAGAAAGATGCTCTGCATTCTCAAGCATAAATATTCCAGGAACTCCTCAGGAAAGGATAGCAGAAGTTACAGGCTTAGCTTCAGGTGATACTGATGCTCTGAGTTCAAATGGCTTCCAACAATAACCAAGGCTGGTATTAACAGCAAAGCCAAAATTATGCAGAGACCACTGCTACAATTCTTGGGTTGTTACCAAAAGCAACTGTTAGGATTGCTTGATTGAAATAGTAGGAGTACAGTTGTGGGGCTGAACATAAGTCTCACTGCTCCCTTTAGATATTCAGAACATTTATCAGCTCAAAGTGTATTCCTATTTGGGCATTTGGTAAAGAAGATGGTTTATATTTCATCGTTATCCTCATGAAAAGAGAAAATTACAAACGTATAGAGGGAATCCTGGTGGGAGAAGAAACTCAATAGCATCTATTAAGGGCTTGGATTATTCAAACAGAGCATAATATCTCTTTCAGACTAGGGATAGAGCATGTGTCCTGAGGAAAGGGACTGACACATATATGGATAAATATTTCTTATTATCATCAAAGCTAGTTTTTATAATTATACATGTGCTGTGTTAAGTCAATTCAGTCATGTCGGGCTCTTTGTGATCCTATGGCCCATAGCCCATGAGGCTCCACTGTTCATGGGATTCTTCTGGCAAGAATACTAGAATGGGTTGCCATTTCCTACTCCAGGGGATCTTCATGACTCCAAGATTGAAGGTCTCTTAGATCTCCTGCATTGGCAGGCAAGTTCTTAGCCACTAGTGCCAGCTGGGAAGCCCACTTATACATGGTAATATTGAAATATTGTTGGTAATTTAGTTCACATTTACACTAAGGTTTTATTGTCTTATAAAAAGGTGGGCTAAAGTGATGTTTTTAATGATACCAAGAGTGTTCTCACCAGGAAATGGATTATTTCTTAAATTTTCAACAACGAAAATTAAATACATTGGATCATGTTCATAATGCTATTTTAATGAAATGGAAGTTAGAGTAGAGGCACAAATAATAATATATTTATTTAAAACATAAACATAATTAAGAACATTTTTAGGGTACCTTTTTTTGCCTTTTTTACATGAATTTAGGGTAAGCTAACACTAATAATGCTCAGATATTTTCTTGTAAAAAGCCATTTTTATTTATTTTGACTTGAAGAAAATTAACATTGCAAACATATTTCAAATTGCAAGCACTCCTTTTGGTTTCAGACAGTATGTCCTTAATGACATTCTAATAATTGTTCAGTGCTACTATTTCCATTTTTTAGAGTTTCAGTAAGCAGATATAGCTCAAAGTTACATTATCTTTCTAAACTCTCACTGCCTGAAAAATTCTAATTAGACCTCAAAAATAAGATTTTGTAGTGCTAGGAAGCAATACATTCTCACACTGTGGTTGTCAGGAGAACATTCAGTTTGTTTGCAATGTTTCTCTTTTCAGTGCACAGAATACTGCCTAAGGGACTTGCACATACTTTTGTCAGGTGAAGCTCAGAGGCACTTATTCTAACATTTAATGACACAGAGTATTTGTGAGTAGATGTGTAACTCACATTCTGATAATTCAAACACTAAAATGTCCTGAAGTATATAAAAAAAAAAAAAATGCTTTCCAATTTGGTCCTTCGAGTGCAAGATTGGCAATAATAAAGTCGAGTCTACTGAGTTTTGTGTAGTATAAGATTCGTTTTCTTTTCAAAGCTATTTCACACACTATATATTAATAGTATTGTCATCATTGTCAATAGTATTAAATTTAACAATATTAATGAAAACAAATTTACACCATTGGAATTTGATTGTAAGGAAACATAACAATGTACAAGTATGCTCAAGTATGTGTATTTTATATACACATACACAAAATAATAACTCATAGGAAACTACTTATTTGCTAAGAGTTTAGCTGCTTTTTGTGGTTGGCTGAATGTGATCTAGTAACCCCTATCATGGTCTTTAATGGCCTACCAATTCTGTTAAGGACTAGTAATTGATTCAGTTTGGGTATTGATTAAGTCTCTTATTTTTTTCTATAAAAATAGTTTTATATGACAAGGAATCTTATTATCCCAATATTCATCCACTAAGGCTGCTACTGCTTCTCCAGTTGCCAGTTCCATCTCCTCTTCATCATCATTCTTTATTCTCTTTAAATCCAGTTGAGTTTTTAAGTATCCAAGGGGTTAGTCTATGAATTGAGCATAACTGAATTAACCTTAAGAGCCATTTAGGATGAAGGTAACCCACTCCAGTGTTCTTTCCTGGAGAATCCCAGGGACGGAGGAGCCTGGTGGGCTGCCGTCTATGGGGTCGCACAGAGTCGGACACGACTGAAGGGACTTAGCAGCAGCAGCAGCAGGAGCTCTCTATTTGGAGAAGGAAATAGCAACCCACTCCAGTATTCTTGCCTGGAAAATCCCATGGACAGAGGAGCCTGGTAGGCTACAGTCCATGGGGTCGCAAAGAGGTGGACAAGACTGAGCTTTCTGTTATGCTCTAGAGAGTTTCATATAGATCAGAAGATTCACTGGATTTATCCCATTTTTGGTCATCAGACTAAATCCAAACAGCACCCCAGTGCTCCCTCACTATGAGCTTCAATTTCCTTGACTCACAGCTATCGATAATAGTTGTGACTATTGAAAATCGTTGAGAAGATCTTGTTTGCAGTTTCTCTGTCCTGATCCTTGTTTTCAGTCTCCAGCCTAACTCAGTACTGATTCCTAACTCAGTACTGGTAGTTCCAAGAGGAACATTCTTTTCCTTTCTTGACTATAATTGCTTATTCAACCAACACTATTCTTGTCCAATTTTTCATTTGTTTATGGTGAGTGGGTGTGTCTAATACCAAATGATACATCATGACCCACAAAGCTCTTTTAAAAGTATAGGTACCTACAACATACTTAGTGCTTGGGGCTCATTTTTCCCAGTTGTGTCAGGCAGAGCTTATAGTTTACTTATAGAATTATAGAATGATGAGGTTGATTTAGGAAGAACTAGAATTTACTTATCATCTAGGATTTTGTTGGGGTGGAAATGTAGTAACAGAGTAATATAACAAAGTATAGTCAACTGAGTAAGGAAATCTCTACTCTAGGATAAAGGACATCACAAATTGAGGTATTGATAGCCTAGGGAGAGCCTAGTTGTTTGATAAACTAGATTACCAATGACACTCCAGAAAGTGCACCAAAGACAAATTTTGGTTTTACATACCAAAGCACATGATGAAAATCTGTTCCATAACATCTTACAAGAACAGGATACTCACCTTAGATACAGGCAATAATGTAAGAGTTCAGTGATCAAATCATAGAGTCGATTTGCAAATTATAGAGCAGATTTGCAGCAATCTCTTCAGAGGATTATCTGCAAGAAAAATAGACATTTCAACTGTTTCTTTAGATTTGCAATCAGGTTGATGGAAACAAATAGCCTCAGGTCATTCACCTTAAAACCTAAATAAAGAAACAAACAATCAGAGGTATAGAATTGGTATAGAATTTAAAGACTCAAGAGACAATTTTCTATAACAGGTTAACCTGGGATACTCTCTAATGCACGTTAATGAAGTCTCCTTATGTACAATTGGGAAGGTCCCCTGGAGGAGAAAATGGCAATCCACTCCAGTATTTTTGCCTAGAGAATCCCATGGGCAGAGGAGCCTGGCCGGCTATACTCCGTGAGGTCACAAAAAGTCGGACACGACTGAGTGACTAATACTTTTTTACTTAATACTCAGTGATCAAACTAAAGAATTATATTATTGGATAGACTTAAAAGAAGTAAACAACAAGCTCTTGAATTGAGAATTTTTAAGAAGACTTGCCTTTTCATACTGATCACTGGGCTCTTGAGGCAAGAATACTGGAGTGACTTGCCATTCCCTTCTCCAGTGGTCTATGTTTTATCAGAACTCTCCACATGACCTGTTCATCTTGGCTAGCTCTGCACATCAGGGCTCATAGCTTCGTTGAGTTGCACAAGGCTATGATCAATGTTATAATTTTGATTAGATTTCTGTGATTGTGGTCTTCATTCCGGAGGCTGTGGGATTGTAGTTCTTGCTTCTTCTGTCTATCCTCCTCTTGATGAGGGGGAAAGAGGAGACTGAAACAGGTGACTTGAAATTCAGCATTCAAAAAACTAAGTTCATGACATCAACTTTCATAACCTAATAGCAAGTAGACAAGGAAACAGTGGAAATGAAAAGCTATGGCAATGTACCGTTTACTTAGACAATGTATTAAATGAATTAAATTAGTATTTAATTTATATATTAAGGTATTAAACTTAGACAATGTATTAAAAAGCAGAAACATCACTTTTCCAACATAGTTCTATCTAGTCAAAGCTATGATTTTTCCAATAGTCATGTATGGATGTGAGAGTTAAACCATAAAGAAGGCTGAGGGCCAGAGAAATGATGCTTCCAAATTGTGGTGCTGAAGAAGACTCTTGGGAGTCCCTTGGATAGCAAGGTGATCAAACCAATCAATCCTAAATGAAATCAACCCTGAATATTCATTGGAAAGACTGATGCTGCACTGAACCTCCAATACTTTGGCCACCTGATGTGAAGAGCTGACTCATTGGAAAAGACCCTGATGCTGGGAAAGATTGAAGGCAGGAGGAGGGGACGATAGAGGATTGTGATGGACAGGGAAGCCTGGAGTGCTGCAGTCCATGGAGTTGCAATGAGTCAGACACAACTTTTCAACTGAGCAACAACAACAAGTCCTGCAAGTGGACTACTCGGTTAGTTGTAATTAAGCTGTGGGCATGAAGGTGTTTAATGGCTGGGCAGGAACTGGGAAATGCAGATTCTAGGGTAAGGTTATGATGAGCTGCAAATAGTTCATTTGGGATTAATATTTTTTTAACATGAGGTTAGAACTTTTCTACATCTCTAAAGCAGTAAGGATATATATTTACCTTTAAGATTCACTAAGTATACTTTCTTTTGATGCCTAGATATCGCTTATCCTTTCTTCTTCTTTTATTGTATCTACATAATTAGGTCATCTGTGATAACAGAGCCCAGATTCATGTGGTCATGAATATTTTATTGTAAATCCTTTGGTAATCTTAGTTTCTGGTAGATGCAAAGCCAACTTGGGGTAAGGAAATCATATGGTAATCTTAGTTTCAAACAGTGTTCAGAAGAGATTATTAGAGCACCTGTAATCAAGGTTTCTGTTAAATGTAAGTAAGAATATGATTACAATGCCTGATACATAGGAAGCTCTGTTTAAATGTTAACTATGACTGATAGTTTGAATATATGCCATATATGATAAAACCAAATCATTTTGCTAACATAATGATAAATTGGCATGACAGAAAATCAGGGTATCTTAATTTCATTAATTAAAAATGTTCAACAAATGAAATACTAAATTCTTGGTAAATAAAAGACTTGATATTGTAAATTTTCCTTTGTAAAATCCTTATAAAACTAACAAAAAGAGTCATTTAATTTCTAGCTGAAGGAAAAACATTTATTTATTACTAACAATTTAGAAAAGTACTCTATTACGTATACTATATAAAATCCAACCAGAATATATTTTACAGTTTTCTCTTGGTTTTTTAAAAATTAATTCCATTACTATATACTTGATTTCAATTTAAAGTGACATAAAAATTATAAGCATCTACTTAGCATTTACAATAATTTATAACATCCTTCACAGGATTGGGTTGNATGAGACACAAGAAGGAATATATTTGTGCATGAAAAACTGGTTGGATAAAGATTATTTTTGATGAGACAGTGCAGAATGCAACTTTGGGAGTAATTTGAGGGGAAGAGAGTTCTTTAACCATATAAATGCTGGTATTTTTTTAGACACCAAAGTGGAGACAAGCAAATACAATTACATATTTAATGTGGATTAAGTTTTTATTTATTTGTCAATCATCAGCCATAAGAATATATAGAAGTCCATAAGAAAATAACCTAATAGAAAGAGAGTGAGAGACTGAAAGAGGAGGAAGAGAAAGAACAAGAAGTTCAACAAAATCGAGAATATTAAATATTTTGTAGAAAAGNTCAGCTTTCATAACCTAATAGCAAGTAGACAAGGAAACAGTGGAAATGAAAAGCTATGACAATGTACCTTTTACTTAGACAATGTATTAAATGAATTAAATTAGTATTTAATTTATATATTAAGGTATTAAACTTAGACAATGTATTAAAAAGCAGAAACATCACTTTTCCAACATAGTTCTATCTAGTCAAAGCTATGATTTTTCCAATAGTCATGTATGGATGTGAGAGTTAAACCATAAAGAAGGCTGAGGGCCAGAGAAATGATGCTTCCAAATTGTGGTGCTGAAGAAGACTCTTGGGAGTCCCTTGGATAGCAAGGTGATCAAACCAATCAATCCTAAATGAAATCAACCCTGAATATTCATTGGAAAGACTGATGCTGCACTGAACCTCCAATACTTTGGCCACCTGATGTGAAGAGCTGACTCATTGGAAAAGACCCTGATGCTGGGAAAGATTGAAGGCAGGAGGAGGGGACGATAGAGGATTGTGATGGACAGGGAAGCCTGGAGTGCTGCAGTCCATGGAGTTGCAATGAGTCAGACACAACTTTTCAACTGAGCAACAACAACAAGTCCTGCAAGTGGACTACTCGGTTAGTTGTAATTAAGCTGTGGGCATGAAGGTGTTTAATGGCTGGGCAGGAACTGGGAAATGCAGATTCTAGGGTAAGGTTATGATGAGCTGCAAATAGTTCATTTGGGATTAATATTTTTTTAACATGAGGTTAGAACTTTTCTACATCTCTAAAGCAGTAAGGATATATATTTACCTTTAAGATTCACTAAGTATACTTTCTTTTGATGCCTAGATATCGCTTATCCTTTCTTCTTCTTTTATTGTATCTACATAATTAGGTCATCTGTGATAACAGAGCCCAGATTCATGTGGTCATGAATATTTTATTGTAAATCCTTTGGTAATCTTAGTTTCTGGTAGATGCAAAGCCAACTTGGGGTAAGGAAATCATATGGTAATCTTAGTTTCAAACAGTGTTCAGAAGAGATTATTAGAGCACCTGTAATCAAGGTTTCTGTTAAATGTAAGTAAGAATATGATTACAATGCCTGATACATAGGAAGCTCTGTTTAAATGTTAACTATGACTGATAGTTTGAATATATGCCATATATGATAAAACCAAATCATTTTGCTAACATAATGATAAATTGGCATGACAGAAAATCAGGGTATCTTAATTTCATTAATTAAAAATGTTCAACAAATGAAATACTAAATTCTTGGTAAATAAAAGACTTGATATTGTAAATTTTCCTTTGTAAAATCCTTATAAAACTAACAAAAAGAGTCATTTAATTTCTAGCTGAAGGAAAAACATTTATTTATTACTAACAATTTAGAAAAGTACTCTATTACGTATACTATATAAAATCCAACCAGAATATATTTTACAGTTTTCTCTTGGTTTTTTAAAAATTAATTCCATTACTATATACTTGATTTCAATTTAAAGTGACATAAAAATTATAAGCATCTACTTAGCATTTACAATAATTTATAACATCCTTCACAGGATTGGGTTGTTTGGTGAATGTCAGACTCTGTTGGGGGATGTGGTGTGAAGAAGACAAAGTAGCTTCCTGACCTTGTTTGCTTCTCATGCTAATTGTTGCTACAGAAAGAGCAAAAATGGGAAAAAGAATTGTGAAGTAGAGTCATGAATGTGGTTTGAAATAGGTGAAATAAAATAATAACAGTTTAGGTAAGATTGTTGGAGAAGAGCCATCTGTGGTGATATCATTAAACTAAGACCACAGAGAGGGGGAAAAAATCTAGCTGAAAGAAACCGTGTACAAATACACTGAATATATATATATATATATCTATATAAAGATAGTTGTTTGTGAAACTGAAATTTAGATACTATGATGAAGAGATAATTGTCAAGTCAGGAAGTGAGAAGGCATCTAAGATTATTAACCTACTTGCAAGCTGACAAATTAGTCTGCCAGAGCATATAGGTACAGTAGAAGACACAAGACTCCTGGGTCTGAGACAAAAGACAGCTTTATTACGCACAGCAGTAGCAGGAGCCAGAGTGTCAGTTCTCTAAGTGTTAGTTCCAACCAAGCAATGTGCTAAGGGTCAAATGTTCCCTGTACTCAGTGAGTTGTGCCACAGGATAGGAATATTAGAGTATTAGAAAGACTATTATAAAGCTCAAAATTGTTTAGGGATAGCTGGTGAATTTGTTTATCTGCACATTCTGGAGAGAGACATTATTACTCTGGAATATTATGCAAATCAGCTCTAAGGGAATGAGATATCTCTGTCTTTACTATCCATGGCTGCCTGCTATGCACATATTCTTAACAAGAATGTACAGCAGAAGTTAGTAATTAATGCCTTTGAAGATGTGCAATAATAATCTGGCAGAAAAGAGAAGGAAAATGCTTGGATGGGGATAAATTATTTGATGGTTTGTTGTTGTTGTTCAGTTGCTCAGTTGTGTCCGACTTTTTGTGACCCCATGGACTGCAGCATGCCAGACTTCCCTGTCCATCATCAACTCCAGGAGCTTGCTCAGACTCACATCCCTCGAGCTGATGATGCCATTCAACCGTCTCATCCTCTGTCATCCCCTTCTCCTCATGCCTTCAATCTTTCCCAGCATCAGGGTCTTTTTCAGGGAAAGAAATATCTTTTCCAGGGTCTTTCTTCACATCAGGTGGCCAAAGTATTAGAGCTTCAACTTTAGCATCAGTCCTTCCAATGAATATTTAAGATTGATTTCCTTTAGGATTGACTGGTTTGATATCCTTGCCATCATCCAAGGGACTCTCAAGAGTCTTTTTCAACAACACAGTTCAAAAGCATCAATTTTTCAGTGCTCAGTAGTTTATAGGTCATGGAAATGAGTTAGGATTATTTTCTCGTTGCACTGAGAAGCCATTTAAGGGATTTGTTCTAAAAAGCATGAATCATATTCTAATTTATATTGATAATAACTTCTGCCATTGTTCAAATAATCAGTTGGAGAGAAGCAACAAAGAGACAAGGAGATTAGTTAAGATGCAGTTGATTCAGACATATATGAAATGGTGGTAACAAAACTAAAATGGTAGATATATAAAATAAACAAGGATATATTTTTAAGATTAAATAATCAGGGGTGAATTGATAAATTTTTCATGAATTGAACACAGAGAGTGGGGAAAGAACAGAAGAAGTATGAGACACAAGAAGGAATATATTTGTGCATGAAAAACTGGTTGGATAAAGATTATTTTTGATGAGACAGTGCAGAATGCAACTTTGGGAGTAATTTGAGGGGAAGAGAGTTCTTTAACCATATAAATGCTGGTATTTTTTTAGACACCAAAGTGGAGACAAGCAAATATAATTACATATTTAATGTGGATTAAGTTTTTTTTATTTGTCAATCATCAGCCATAAGAATATAGAAGTCCATAAGAAAATAACCTAATAGGAAGAGAGTGAGAGACTGAAAGAAAAAGAGGAGAAAGAGAAAGAACAAGAAGTTTAGCAAAATCGAGAATATTGAATATTTTGTAGAAAAAAGTAATAAATCAGTGAAAAGGAGAAAATAAGAAAAATAATACTTCCAGCAAGGTCAAGAGATAATAGTGNACAAGAAGTTTAGCAAAATCGAGAATATTGAATATTTTGTAGAAAAAAGTAATAAATCAGTGAAAAGGAGAAAATAAGAAAAATAATACTTCCAGCAAGGTCAAGAGATAATAGTGCCAAGAACAGGCAGTATTTACTATAATAAGTAAGCAGTACTTACACTAATAATAGCTCATGAATGACCACCAAATGAAATAAGGACAGAGAAGAGAAAAGCATGATTGGTGTTTTTAACAAGGGTTGTTGCTATAAAATAATGGTGGTCAGTTATTTCTTCTAGGAGTTTGCAGTTAAGAGAGGAAAGAAAAGCCAAGGTAATTGTGTAGTATAACAAATTGCTATGTAATATGAAAGAAAGAGAGTTATAATCCAACTGACTATGTTAACGTAGGATTCCCATAAAAAACAGCTTTCCTTTTTGTCACATATTTCTTCCTATAATTGTGTGGTTCTATAAATATTTGTAATAATGTAATGGACTAAAAAAATACTTTAATACTAGGCTTCTCACATATGTGTTATATTTTGCCAATCTCTACTGATGGTCTCCCTAAAAATACCCCTGGCACAATACCTCTGTGATTTAGAACAAAGTATATACAGCATCTACAAACTTGTTGTTTTGGAAAAACATCTTTGAAATATGTCAGAGATTGCTGAAATTAATAAAAAGTTTGAGATCTAGTTAGTGTCTTACTGATTAGATTTAGTACATAGTCCTTTGAGACAATTATTTAACATGATAAAAAGTGTTGTGTTTCAGTTTTGTATTTTCATATATATATCCTTTTATTAAATTGTAAGTTTGCAGAGTGGAAGCATGGCTTTTTATCCTTATAATGCAAGTGGAGTATCCATAGCTTCTGACATAATAAAAACTTGGGTAGCAACTACTTAGAGCTAAAGAGATGAATGGCAAGCTGACAGTGACATTTTAGATGGATAGTGAAAGAGTGGTGTGACTATAAATCAAAGGTATAGAGGTAAAGAGAAAGATAATTTTCCACTTAGAAAGAGCATTTTGAGGAAAGGCTTAGGAGTGAAAAAGTGCAAAACATTTTATGCAAAAATTATCGTGGCTGGAAGTCGAAGTACATGAAGAAGAGAAAATGTGGTCCCAGTTAGCCCGGGACACATTGTAGAAACCAAATCAAAATCTTTGGGAAGTAGAATGGACTGAACAGATTTATTTTTAGGCCTATTTCAGAAGTAGTTGGGAAACTCATGGTGAGTGACTAAAGATTTAACCCTAGGACACTAAGGGAAAACAGCTTATTTCAGAGGGAAAAAANAGAGTCGAACACGACTGAGCAACTGAACTGAACTAGGAATTTATTCATAAGGAATTTGAAGTGTTCAAGCTTAAGGACTCACATATGCACATATATATATACACACACACACACTAAAACGATATACTCATTTCAAATTTTGCACATAGAGATGAGAATTTTATAGGATATCTCCATTTATAGAACTAATTATAACTTTTAAATGTAACAAAAAAGAATATTATATAAAGCTATTAAAGGAAAATATGAAAATGTGGAAAATAAGATGCTGACTGACTGTAGCACTGAAATTTGTGACATGGGGTTGGTTTTCTCCACTAATTTGTTTTTACATCTTTGGTAGAGTGGAGCCAGTCACATTACCACTATCATCTTCACAGTTTTGAACAGCTTCAGTATTATTTCTAGTGTCTGAGAGAGTTTCCCAGGCTGGAATATTTTTTAGCTTTTTCACAGGGAGCAGATCAACAAATTGCCACTATCATTGGCTAAGGGTTGCTCTTCAATCATATTAAGTGATTGAAAGCATATCTGAAGGTCATTTGCAATATCCTGAGCATAACATGCTCCTTTAAGAGGTCAAAAAACAATTGATTTTTCAAATGAACTAATCTTTTAAATGTTCATTTCTAATGGAGCTAAACTCATTATAATGAATGTAACCACACTGGATAAATTGACTATGAAGGAAAAGAATCTTGACTTATGTCTAATGTTTTGAGTCTGGTATCACATAATTGTTTTCTGAATTGATAATGGGGTAATTCAATTAACCTTTTACCATGATATGTGTTGGTATAAGCAATTTATTTTTGCCATCTGTTTCACTTTACAGGATCAAATTCAATGAAGATTTTATCATCAAATGGGAAGGATTTGAATATCTTAGACAGCTGCTTATATTTTTAATGTTTATAATAATTCTTCCTATGATCTTAAGTGTGTAAAATCTTTGTAGATATATTATTTAATGATGGCACAATTTCAGATTATGTGTTAGAATACATATTTTAAATACTACAAGATAAATTTCCTCTTAAGACCTACTGAATTCCTATTCTAGAGATTACTTTGAAAATGATTTGCACTTTTTTGATGTAACTGTTTAGTTGGAGCCTAATAGCCTGTATTGATAGGATGCATGTGTGTGTGTGTAAATATCTGAGTATGAAAAATTAAGACATGTTTGAATTCTTGTTAGCGTGTTTGTTTATCAATATTCAGTTCAGTCAGTTCAGTCACTCAGTCGTGTCCGACTCTTTGCGACCCCATGAATCGCAGCACGCCAGGCCTCCCTGTCCATCACCAACTCCTGGATGTTACTACACTAATTACCTTAAGTCATTTGTTTTGTATTAGTGAATATTATTTTACTATAGTGAAGTGACTAAAATTCCCATCCACTGATCCAGAGAAAACTAAATAGTAAAAAACACTTTGGGCACAATGCTTATAAGACATATAGTATTTGTGTGGTTGTTACTCTCTGCTATTTGGGAACTAGCCGAGCCTCTGACTTTCCTATCCCAGCACAGACTGAATTGTCCCACTGCTGTGAGTNCTAAAATTCCCATCCACTGATCCAGAGAAAACTAAATAGTAAAAAACACTTTGGGCACAATGCTTATAAGACATATAGTATTTGTATGGTTGTTACTCTCTGCTATTTGGGAACTAGCCGAGCCTCTGACTTTCCTATCCCAGCACAGACTGAATTGTCCCACTGCTGTGAGTTTTCAGGCATTTTAAATGCGATTTTCTCATAGACATACTGAGTTCAATCCCAAAGTTTATTCAGTAATACGCTATTGATTTTAATGTTGAGTATGTCATGTGTTGAAGAAGGTACGCAGGGAAATGAAGATTTCACAGTAATCCTCAAATCGTTCTGTCCATTTCCTCTAGCTTTATAATTTAGCATTTCTAATTTCACTAACCATCTTTCCAAATATATTTACCTGATGTAATAACTGTCTTGAAAGTACTTTCTACATACACAACCTGATCATTTTAAACAGAAAAAAAATCTTCCGTAATAGGTAACTAAATCTCTAAATTCATTAAATAAAAATTCACCAGGAGAATTTAGGAAACATTGTATCTGGTAATTTTATATATATAAAAAATACTATTGAAGTTCTTCGAGATTCTTGAAAATGTAAATATTCGAAGTCTCATTTGATTCTCCAATTGTGGCAACAGTAGTCTGAAGACATTCCAACCAAATGCTTCCTTTATTCTTCTTTTTTTTTTTTTTGCTGACCTGATATCAATTTTCTTTCACTTGTGTCCTCATTACTTCATCTTTCTTCTTCCGGAGAATATGGATCAATTTAGCTTTCTGTCAGGATTCATAAGGAAGATTTCATAGATAATGGTCACAGAGTAAACGCTCTCTTTCTTTAATCCTAAACTGACAGACATTTTGTTCATATTTATCCTTAGCCTATTTTTATTCAATAAACATTTTATATGCATAATTATTTATTACATTATGCTGCTGCTGCTGCTAAGTCATTTTAGTCATGTCCGACTCTTAGTGACCCCATGGACTGCAGGCTACCAGGCTCCTTGGTCCATGGGATTTTCCAAGCAAGAGCTAGAGTGGGTTGCCATTGAATGGCCTTTATATAGAATAAATGGGATGTTGAATTGTATAGAGATACTCAAACAGACTGAAGCTTTTGTTCTTAAATGGCCTGTATGTAGCCAGGATAACTTTATTTTCAAATATTTCTTTTTGCTCCAAAATCCACATCTCTACAAATTTGGAGCCCAAAGTATATGAGGCACATTTTCACTCTCCAGTGATAAAAAGCAATTTAGTTCTTTTTAATATTTCATTGTATGTTCAGAATTTGTGTCTCTAAGAAATGATTTATTGAAAGAGTGGAAAAGCAGTGTGAAGAATTTCAAATGCACCATTTTTTTAAATCCTAAATTCACAAATTATAAACATAAGAAATAACTCTGAGAATGCCTGTAGGAAAAATAAACATATTATTGATTATCTTTAGTTTTCTGAAATTTTAAGTATTGAAAGTCTTAAGTGATTAGTCAGTATTGAGTCATTTTGGGAAAACCCACAAGGAAAATCAATAACCATGAGTGACATCAATTTAAAATATGATTGTAAGGCTAGAGGTAAAAAGGTCACTTGTGTTATGGCTTCCTTGTAGCTACTCATTACCTCTCTGGGTTCAGTGATTTTCTCTGTGAGATAGTGATAATAGTGTTTACCTCATGAGATTTTTTAAGAAAATGACAGAGATTTTTAAGAAATAAAATAGCTATTTTCAAAATTTCCTGTGTCTGTACACAAGGTCTGTCATTAATTTTGCAAAACTCCCAGCCATTTTTATTTCAAGTATTTATTTTCCTTTGTTTTATCTCTTTCTGATATTCTCATCGCAAGCATACTTCTGGAATTGTGAAAGTACTGTGTTCCATCTTTTCCATTCTTTTTTCTCTTTGCACTTCAGTTTTGGAAGTTTCTATTGATATTTCTTCTAGCTCACTTATTCTTTCCTTGGTCATATCCAGTCCATCAGTGAGCTCAAAAATGTATTTTTCATTTTTGTTCCAGTGTTTAAATTTCCAGCATTTCCTTTTGATTCTTTCTTCTGGTTTTTATGTCTCTGCTTATATCATCCATGTTGTCCACTTTTTGAATTAGATTCCTTAACATATTAATCTTAGCTATTTTAANTAGCTCACTTATTCTTTCCTTGGTCATATCCAGTCCATCAGTGAGCTCAAAAATGTATTTTTCATTTTTGTTCCAGTGTTTAAATTTCCAGCATTTCCTTTTGATTCTTTCTTCTGGTTTTTATGTCTCTGCTTATATCATCCATGTTGTCCACTTTTTGAATTAGATTCCTTAACATATTAATCTTAGCTATTTTAAATGCCCTGTCTGATATAACTCCAAAATTTCTGCCATATCTGATTCTGGATCTGATATTTGCATTACTTTTTCAGGTTTTGTTGTTTGTCCTTTGATAATCCTTATACTTTAGTTTTCCTTGAAAGCTGAAATTATGTATCACATTTATTGAAGCATATTGACCTTTAGTGTGAGGTTTTATGTTTATCTAGCTAGGAGTTAAACTATGTATACTCTTTGTTGTAGCTGTAGTATCAGAAATTTAATTTTTCTCTATTGTCCTTGCTTTTGTCACCTGTTATTGAATTTTCTAGAGACTCATGGAGTCTAAAGCTTGTACTTTTTAAGATGCTATTCTCTGTTATACAATATCCATTGATGTAGTGGTAGGTGTGAGAGGAAGGAGAAGCATTGCATAGTCCTATGCTTAAGTTTCAAGCTAGTCTGCACTGAGCCTTCAGCAATTTCAATTTACAGTTTAGTCATCCTATTAATACTGGTTGCAGCTGTGGGCTTCTGCTCCTGGGTTTCTACTTCTGGTAGGATGTAGACAGATAGCTATCTGACTCTCTATCTCGCCTGTTTGGAGCTATTAGTTTATTCTTTGACCTCAGTTCTCTGATGGATCTAAGAAAAAATTGATTTTCAGTTGTTCAGTTTGTTCCTTATTATGAGAATAGAAGTGATAACTTCCAAGCTCAGTACTTGTCAAAGCAGAAAACACCAGGTATTTCTTTTAATACTTAAAATTTCAAAGCAAATCAAAAATTCTAAAATGATTTTATTTACCAATTAGAATTTCATCTAATATATTTATATTATCTGCTGCAATATCTTAGAAGCTAAAAGATTACTGGACAATGAAATTTATTATACTACAAAATTTGTTTTTGTGTTACACAGTTGCTTTTTAAAATATAATTCATCTTCTATAGAAGCCAAAATTCACAAGTGTTCCATGCTTATCAAAGGAATGTAATGTGATATTAGTCTAGATTCAGATTTTGACCTTAACGTTTAACTTTAATAGTAATGCACATTTTGGAATGATTTAACCAAGTGGCTGGAGGGTTTTAATTTGCTTTAAAGAACATAGCGATCTCTTGTTGGCTTTAGAGACTTATTTAATAATAAAATTAAAATATATAGGTCCTAAATTTCAGGAAATTTTGGTGGCTTAAAATAAATAACCAAATATGCTTTAAATAATGCCATGATACAGGTCATATTTCTTGCATCCTACAACTTGGATTTTTGCAAATACTCCCCAGCCCTAGTGCCTGTGGGAGTGAATGATTTAACCATCAGCTCATAAATGACTTCGGAAATTAGTTGGAGGTTAATTCTCTGCCTCATTGGCCCCCCAAAGTGGACAAACAGTAATTGATCTTGATAGCATTCACAAAGTACCTCCTTCCCCTATTGAATAATGGAGTAACACTCACAGAGATATCCCCAGGATATAGGAACAATTAAGTGGGTATCAATGAGATGCCATTAAGATTTCATGCTTGTTCACTTAATCAATCTCAGCTTACCTTTAGCAGTTG
>SJYA01000578.1:0-11205 GCA_006410615.1 Neotragus moschatus | reverse complement strand
ATGGACTGTGACCTGCCAGGCTCCTCTGTCCATGGGGATTCTCCAGGCAAGAACACTGGAATGGGTTGCCATTTTCTTCTCCATGGGATCTTCCAACCCAGGGATCGAACCCATGTCTCCCACATTGCAAGCAGAATTCCAAGGACAGAGGAGCCTGGTAGGCTACAGTCCAAGGGGTCGCAAAGAGTTGGACACAACTGAGCGACTTCACTTTCTTTAATTTAGCAAACACATTAACTCTTTATGTATAGATTTGATTATCATCTCCATTTTATAGATGTCAAAAGAAAGACTATGAAAGTTTTACCTTGCCCAGACAGATCTGAGCTTCCCTGGTAGTGCTGCTGCTGCTGCTGCTGCTGCTGCTGCTGCTGCTGCTGCTGCTAAGTTGCTTCAGTCGTGTCCGACTCTGTGCGACCCCATAGATGGCAGCCCACCAGGCTCCCCCGTCTCTGGGATTCTCCAGGCAAGAACACTGGAGTGGGTTGCCATTTCCTTCTCTAATGCATGAAAGTGAAAAGTGAAAGTGAAGTCGCTCAGTTGTGTCCGACCCTCCTAGTGGTAAAGAATCCACCTGCTAGTGCAGGAAAGATAAAAGACGGTGGGTTGGGTTGGGAAGGTCCTCTAGAGAAGACCATGTTAACCCACTCCAGTATTCTTGTCTGGAGAATCCCATGGATAGAGGAGCCCATAGGGCTACAGTCCAAAGAGTCACAAAGAGTGGATGGACATTACTGAAGCAACTAAGCACAGCACAGACAGATATAATATGGTTAGAGCAAGAATTCTAACAAAGGGAATCAGATATGGAAGATGGTGCTCTAAGCAACTAAAATTATAGTATCTACTTCTTATTGGAATTAAACCCAACTCTTTTTGAGGACTTTAAATATAGTAGAAAAAATAAAATAATCAACTAAAGCTGAAACTCCAATACTTTGGCCATCTCATGCGAAGAGTTGACTCATTGGAAAAGACTCTGATGCTGGGAGGGATTGGGGGCCGGAGGAGAAGGGGACGACAGAGGATGAGATGGCTAGATGGCATCACTGACTTGATGGGCGTGAGTCTGAATGAACTCTGGTAGTTGGTGATGGACAGGGAGGCCTGGCGAGATGTGATTCATGGGGTCACAAAGAGTCGGACATGACTGAGCGACTGAACTGAAAAAATCTTCTATTTCCATGTTCCTGGAATAGGGCTTATGAAGGCTACAAGTGAAAAAGATATTCTTGTCCTCAGAAATTTTATACTCTATTTGAAAACTGTACAGTCTGGAGTATTCAGATGATCTTTTGTGTCTTTAATTAGAATCTAATATTGAATACTACCCCTGGGCCTAGTTGTTTCTATATTTCAATTAAATAACCGAGGTGGGGTATGGAATAATATCATGTTTTGTAAAGTATCCAGACAGTGAAGGAAAATATACGTTGAATTTAAGAGTTCATCACAAGCTCTCAAACTTCAGTCACTTTAAGAGGCTTGTTACAATGTGTCCTCATTTGTTTCAATTCCATTTAAATATCCAGTCTCTGAATCTTTCCTGTGGTGGTTTGTGCTAGTAAAGTAGAATGAGTATCAGAGCCAAATTTATCTATGAATGATTCAAAATATGGAGTGTTTCAGAGCATCTATTTCCTCATTGGTAAAAATGGAAGTAAAAATGCTTACTTTTAAAAATCAGTATGTAATTTAAATGAAGTAATGGCCATAATGCACCAAGAACAATGCCAGAAACTCAATAGTTACCACTATTCTGCATGTTACATTTAAAAAAATATTTAATTAGCATAAGCTTCAACTTCATCTCAGTTTATGGTGTTTGTGAAATATAATTTAGGCTGTATTTCTGGAAGTCTTATCTACCAAGTCTGCCTGCTTAATTTTATGCCCTTTTGCCTTTTTGAACCTATTTTGGGGGAAGAAATAAAGACTCTTCTTTCCTTTGTGCCCCTAATTCTCTGAACTGTGTTTTAACATAGTCGAATTCAGGGTCTTCAGAGACTGGAGAGCACTGCTAATAGGTCTACCTGGCATAATGGCTGAAGTGTAACTGTTCCTCAGTTCTGTAGTTTACTAGAAGACTATGATTGCTCTCAGAGATATCTCAGAGCCAGCTGTTTAAACAATGAAATTTTCTCAAAATAGGCCTTTACTGAGAATTTTCCTCTCTACAATTGAGGCTACTGCTGCTGCTAAGTCACTTCAGTCATGTCCAACTCTGTGCGACCCCACAGATGGCAGCCCACCAGGCTTCCCCGTCCCTGGGATTCTCCAGGAAAGAACATTGGAGTGGGCTACTGCCTCCATTAACTCAGTTTATTTTCTTCCTTTAGGTGGTTAATGGTTGTTGGAGTTCTTTAAGAGATGCTGCCAAGGATTAAGTATAGTTTTCTTCTATCTTTGTTTACCTCTTAAAATGAGTAGTAGTTGGTTTCCAGGTACAAAATATAACAGGAAAACATTCTCAAACAATAGATTTTTACTTAATAACATTTATAATACTATGATCCCTTTTACATTTTATCCCTGAGATTTTATAAAAATGTTATGATTTCCTTATGGTTGACAGCCTTATACTTGATAATTTATTTCAATGATTGAATGAATGAATCAGAACATCGTTAGAACAACCAGAACTGACTTAAACATAGTTCCAGAATCTGATCCACTTTGTACTTCATTTGTTATTATACAATTTTAAGTTATATTTTCCCAAAGCAATAACAATCCATCTTCCATATTTGACTCTATGCTCTTCACTGTAAGACCTTCCCTGTGGATCTGGATCTCAAGAAATATAAGTGTCATTTCTATGAAGTGTGTTAATACTGTAAAGATGAGCTGGGAAGGTCAGATGGTATTATCATAATGGTATCTTTGGTATCATTAGCATAAAATGTCTTGCACATTTACTTTTAATATGTTTTAAAATAGAATATGCAGAAGTAGCATTACTTTTTTAGTGTAAGACGGAATGTGTTTCATGATATACAGTTGTCAAGCAGTTTACGTGATAAATGAATGAACAAATGAATGAATGGTATAAATTTATATCAAATTCTGAAGGAAATATATATGTGGTATATAAGAATTAAATTGACTCATGCAACTTTTATCCAATATACTGAGACAATATTACTATTTTTTTACATATTTTGCTAATCATGTTAATGGCATAACTTAAGGCCAGTGTGATCATATTTATAGTTATGAAAACACAATAAGAATACGATATGTATCCACACTCAGGATATTAGGTGGAAAAATGGAGTGAAACCCGATACTGTGTGTACATTTGAAATCTTATCCAAATTAAATGTGACTAAGGAAGAAAGTACTTTGATGATATAATTAATGAGTGCAATTGTAACGACTGATGTGATCTACTGTTTTTTCATGAATAGGTATAAATTGAGCCACATTAAAAGTAACCAGGGAAATTTCACAGAAATATTTCCCTATCTGCATAAGGTAGAATATCAGATTCCTTCAATTTCCTCACTTCAAAATATTGTTTAGTCTCTCAAGGGTATGCCACACACATAACTCTCTTGTGTCCTTTTGCTCATATTTTCATCACTGACTCCTCATAAGTCACCAGGAATGGTACTCCTGTCACTGCTGATACTCTCCCTGACAGCAGTGTATGACACTGGCAAAAGTCCTTTGGTTCACTGACATTTTCTTTTCATACTGTTCATGGGGTTCTCAACTGTGCTGGTGGAAAAGACTTAGAGTCCCTTGGGCTGCAAGGACATCCACCTAGTCCATCCTAAAGGAAATCGGTCAGTCCTGAGTGTTCATTGGAAGGACTGATGCTGAAGCTGAAACTCCAATGCTTTGGCCACCTCATGCAAAGAATTGACTCATTTGAAAAGACTCTGATGCTGGGAAAGACTGAAGGTGGGAGGAGAAGGGGACGACAGAGGATGAGACGGTTGGATGGCATCACCGACTCAGTGGATATGAGTTTGGGTAAACTCCAGGAGTTGGTGATGGACAGGGAACCCTGGAGTGCTGTAGTTCATGGGGTCACAAAGAGTCAGACACGACTGAGTGACTGAACTGAACTGAACTCACTGATATTGTAAGGTGTCAACCCATGTCCTCTTCCACATAGAAGTGGGAAGAACTCTCCTTTCTTTACTCATCTTACACAGTTACCTGGGCACCAAAAGTGAAGCTTATGTTTCACAGAGTTCTTCATGAATAAAATTGCTTTATTTTCTTTATACAGACATTATGTTTACAGATATTCTTCAGATAGTATAGGCATGAGGTATGGTGCCTAGACAAGTTTACTACTTTAGACAAACCACACAGTGACATCTAGGGCTTCATATAAGCCCACGTACAAAATTTTCTCTGTTTCAACAATAAAATCTCTTATCAGGTACCTCCAGGGTGGCCCCATTTGCTACAGTACATTAGAGGAGCATTTCAAAATCAGAGATGAGAGACACCTTAGGCTGTATTTGCACTGAAACCTCATAAAAATGAAAACAGTATTCATAAATGACATTTGAAATTGTCCTCTTCAGTTGTTGTTGTTCAGTTGCTAAGTCATGTCTGACTCTTTGTGACCCCATGAACTGCAGCACATCAGGTTCCTCTGTCCTCCACTATTTCTTGCAGTTTGCTCAAATTTATATCCTTTGAATTGGTGATGCTATATACTCATCTCATCCTCTGCTGCCCTCTTCTCTTTTTGCCTTCAACCTTTCCCAGCATCAGGTTCTTTTCCAGTGAGTCGGCTCTTTGCATCAGATGGACAAAGTATTGGCGCTTCACCTTCAGCACCAGTCCTTCCAATGAATATTCAGGGTTGAATTCCTTTAGGATTGATTTGAAAGGCAGCATTAAAAAAAAAAAACTAAGATCATGGCATCCAGTCTCATCACTTCATTGTAAATTAAAGGAGAAAATGTGAAAGCAATGACAGATTTTATTTTCTTGGGCTCCAAAATCACTGCAGACTATGACTGCCGCCATGAAATTAAAAGGCGTTTATTTGTTCCTTGGTAGGAAATCTATGACAAACCTAGCTAGCATATTAAAAGGCAGAGACATCACTTTGTGGACAAATGTCTATATGTTCTCTTTAGAACATATGCAAATGCTAATGAAGAAAATTAATAAGGAAAAAATTCTTAAACAGTGCTTTTATATCTGGTACTTGGAATGCTTTAATATGTTTCTGAATATAAACTTTTAGCTAAAAGAAAAGAAGTCTTTATAAATGGCCATTTCCATAATAGGCTAACAATATATTCTTTTAGTCAGTTCTTTAATAAGGTCTCTAAAAATAAGTTCAAGATCAAAATAATGTTTGTTTCTTCATTTACTCTATTTTTGATATAAGTTGAATTGATAACATATATTTCAAAAAAGCACAAAGTGATTATTAATTTTGCTCTAATGACACTTTTCTCTGACAATTCAAAATAATTCATTTGATTTCAATAAAATATGAAGAATATTAATCTTTTTAACATTTAAATATTTTTATCATTCATCTCAAAATATTTTTACATTCTTATTGATAACTAAATGTGTAAGATACTTTAATATATGTGTGTGCACATGCTAAGTTGCTTCAATCCTGTCCAACTCTGCAACCACATTGACTGTAGCCTACCAGGCTCTTCTGTCCATGGGATTCTTCAGGTACAAATACTGGAGTGGGCTGCCATTTCCTTCTCCAGCTTTAATATATGAGTACTAATTGGATGACCCATTTTTAATTTTTCACACATGAAGCAGAATGTTAGTGCACATATTTTCTTAAATTTTTGAGTTACCTAGAGGATCTCACTAAGAAACCATTTTAAATACAGGTCCATAGTTGATATACATATGAAATCTACCTAGTTATCTACCTGTCCATTCATCCATCTACCTCTCTGCCTATCTCTTTATCTAGCTATTTATGATTGTCATCAAGGCCATAAACAGCAGATATTGGACAAAATGTATCTCTGATTATTTTTTGTATGAAATCACAACTATAGTAGCCACTCAAACTGTACTGTTGCTNCATAGTTGATATACATATGAAATCTACCTAGTTATCTACCTGTCCATTCATCCATCTACCTCTCTGCCTATCTCTTTATCTAGCTATTTATGATTGTCATCAAGGCCATAAACAGCAGATATTGGACAAAATGTATCTCTGATTATTTTTTGTATGAAATCACAACTATAGTAGCCACTCAAACTGTACTGTTGCTGCTGCTGCTACTAAGTCGCTTCAGTCGTGTCTGACTCTGTGCAACCCCATAGATGGCAGCCACCAGGCTCCCCNCCTGCATTATTTTTAGAAGACTTACCAGCAAAGGCTTACCAGCATGACTTTTTTTCAGAAAAAAACAAGGCTTTTATGTATGTTGACATCTAATAATTTATAAAAATTGCTCTTAGAAAGTAATCTTACTAATAAGACTACACTGTATTTTATCAGAAATCTTGCTTCTAATGAATCCATCTTCATTTTTATTTTTTTAATAGGATAGAAGGAATTTGATGAATATTAGTGAAACATCTGTTTTCTATTTGACATTTTGACATGAGCAGCTTTAAGACCATTCAGTTTGATAGAATGCCTTAAATGTCATCTGTTACTTGGCTTTATATTTTGCTTTTCACTCATGTATGAAATGAAAGTTTTAGCAAAAGTGTTATTTCCTTTAGATATAAAATCAATGTTTGTCTGCGACAATACCATTGTTACCAACAACATTTTGATTAACAAAATAATAACAGTATAGATGCTTTGTGCAGACATTAGTTCTAAAAAGATGTTGCATAAACCCTAAATCTTTCAAATAAGTAAGATTATCTTTCCTTTTTTCCCACTAGTCATCAGTGACTAAACATAGTCATTTATTTAAGTCAATCTTGAAAACTCTCTGAGCTCAATATGATCAATGACAAAACACTGAAGGCACTTCAGATATCTTTCTTTTTTGGGATCTTAGCTGAATTTTGACATATGGCACTTGAGAGCCTGAAAAATACATTTACTTATGAATTTAAGCTGAATTCTCTGAAAAGTACTGGAGTTTTATGAGCATGCTTTTTATTTTGTGTGATTTTAAATGATTAAAACCATCTCCTTGTTTTGGTTCCCCCTATTTCTATCATGTATGATCTTTTTAAAATGAAACTGCTGTTGTAAAAACATGCTTAAAATGACTGACCTATACTTTTAACTTGTCAAAACTAACTTTCAGATATACTTGATAAACATAAGACATAGTTATAAACATTAATACTGTCAATAAAATTGTCATAAATAAAAATAAAATTGAATGTCTCAGATACCTATCTCTTTATTGCTTATGTTTTAATCAAAGACATCTGTCATCAATCACAGATGATCTATGGATCATCCACNTTAACTTGTCAAAACTAACTTTCAGATATACTTGATAAACATAAGACATAGTTATAAACATTAATACTGTCAATAAAATTGTCATAAATAAAAATAAAATTGAATGTCTCAGATACCTATCTCTTTATTGCTTATGTTTTAATCAAAGACATCTGTCATCAATCACAGATGATCTATGGATCATCCACCAGTAAGCTGAGCCTCCACCTCCACTCAACACTTACATTGCTTAATGCAGTTAAGCAATACATTGAAGTGAAGTGAAGTGAAGTGAAGTCACTCAGTCGTGTCCGACTCTTTGCGACCCCATGGACTGTAGCCTATCAGGGTCTTCTGTCCATGGGATTTTCCAGGCAAGAGTGCTGGAGTGGATTGCTATTTCCTTCTCCAGGGGTTCTTCCCAACCCAGGAATCGAACCCCGGTCTCTCACATTGCAGGCAGATGCTTTACCATCTGAGCCTCCAGGGAAGTAGTTAGCTACCTTGTGTATTGCTGATAGCAATACATTAGGTAAGCAATACATGAGGTAATTAGAGACAGGGCTAATTGACACTAAGTTTTACCCTGTCTCTTGGTGTCAGCAAGGTCCAGTAGAAACTGGGTCTACACATCCATTTAGCATGAGTAAGGCTAAGGTAGTGACACTACCTAGGTGGCTGGTAGTGACACTCTACTTTCCCTGACTTTCCTCTGGTTTTAGCAGTGGCCAATGGGGTACCGAGCTTACACCTCCACTTAAAGGTAAAGAAAAATTTGAACCAATTTGGAGAAATGATCTTACTAATTCCAACAGATTTCTCACTTGATATATTCACATTTTTACTGTATTCTTATAACAGCAATAGATAATGCAAGAGCATATTGACTATACATAATTTTATGTTGATATATTTTTTGTCATTAAGCACTTCAAATTATCATTTCATTGCCTATTTGTTGACATATTAGCTAATACATTTCTATTAGTTACTTTCTTTTATTTCCTCACATGTAATTTTACCTTTTTTATTTCTAACTTCTTTTAAGATATTAATTTTCTCCCTGGTTTTTCATAATTTTATTTTAATGTGTGCTGGTGTGTATTTCTTTGTGTTTATTTTGCATAATTCATTGAGTTTACTTGATCCAGGGGTTGATTTTCTTTATTTAGTCTGGAATTTTGAAAAATTTATTTGTTTGAATATTCATTCTACTACTCCTTTACTTAATGACTCCTATTAAGAGATTTCAAACTATTTTATATTTTTACATAATTGACAAAGTTAAATTATGTTCAACAGTTACTGAACACAATGTAGTATTTTCTTTTCTAATTTGCTTATTTTTTATTGGAGGATAATTGCTTTATAATGTTCAAACAAAATGTAATATTTTCAATAGAATATTTTATGCTGAAGAAAACTGAAGACCCTATTTAAATTTAATATTATATGGTTTTCCTAATGTGGCTGTATAAAACAGAGAAACATATGAAGTGACATATATAATAAAACTAACTCATTTGAAAACTCTAGTTTATTTACATATATTTCAAATTTAGTTTTATTGAAAATTCAATAGAGTGTGAAAAACATGGAGTTATTCAGTGAGGGGAAGTTAATGAGAGAAATTGGATTTCATATTTATATATTGCTTTTATATTCAATCTATCTCCAACAATGTATGAAATATCGAATTATGCACTGGCAGCACAGTACAATGACCTCATGTAGGGAAATGCTAATTTGTCATTATTAAATCAATATATTTCTCACTAGTTTATTCATTACTTAAGACTGAAGATTTGATAACAGAACAGCAAGTTTTTTAAAGGTTGATTTCGTAGTTTTTTCAGTATAACTGCTGCTACTGCTAAGTCACTTCAGTCGTGCCCAACTCTGTGGGACCCCATAGACGGCAGCTCACCAGGCTCCCCAGTCCCTGGGATTCTTCAGGCAAGAACACTGGGGTGGGTTGCCATTTCTTTCTCCAATGTAGGAAAGTGAAAACTGAAAGTGAAGTAGCTCAGTCGTGCCCGACCCTCAGCGACCCCATGGACTGCAGCCTTCCAGGCTCCTCTGTCCCTGGGATTTTCCAGGCAAGAGTACTGGAGTGGAGTGCCATTGCCTTCTCCGTTCAGTATAACTAGCACTTACATAATGCACTGAAATTAATTAAGTTTTCACATATATGATTTTATTTGAGATTGCTCTAAACTTTGTGAGGAATATTAATTTTGAAGTATTCACTTTATTATTGAAGTAAGTAGCATTTTGAGATTTAACAAAATAATTTTAAATTACTTACTCAAACCAATATATATGTTAGTAGCAAAAGCAGGAAAGTACACTTTTCTTCTAACTCTGTGATATCCAATAGAGTAATCATTATCCAAATATGTCTATTTAAATTTAAATTCATAAAAATAAATAAAATTAAAAGCTCTGTTCTCCAGTATTACTACTCATTTTTGAAATGCTCAATCAACACACGTGTATAAAATGTTATCATGAAATAAGATAGAAACAAATAAGACAGTCTTGGAATCTCTGTGAGACCTGAGGGGTGACATTTCTACTACATCTTAGAGAATAAATGATTGTAGGTCAAAGAAAGAAATGGTAGGGTAAAGATGATGTGTTCTAAATAGAGGGGAAAACATATGCCGAGGTGTGGATGGAGATGTGGAAAAGCTTGAACCACTCAAAACCCTGTGTACTCAGGTTAGAAGATGGTTCTGAGATTGGAGTATTAAACAGACGCCAAATTATAAACGACTTTGCATCACAAACTGAAAATTTAGATTTTTTTTTTCCCTGAAAGCTACTTTTGAAAGATACAAATAGGAATACCAGAGGATCTTATGTGGGCCTTTGAAAGATTACTTGGCAAGAGTGTGAATAATGCATTATTGGCAGGCAGCACTAGAGGAGATGATCCAATCAGTAGGTTGCTAATGTAAGCTAGGCAAGAGATATCTTCACTAAAGCAGCAAGAGTAGAGACGGGTAAAAGAGGGGAGTTTCGAAAGCTATGCATAAAGGAAAGAACTGATCAGTGAATACAACAGTGTGATTCCTAATCTTTATCATTAAATAATTAATAATAATAATGATGAATGATCATCTTTTATCATTAATATGCATATGTATTTTAACAAGGTGTTTAAATATATGTTGATACACAACTTTCCCTTCATATGTACTACAAAAGGTGATTGTCAGCATTTATAGAAATTCAGCTTCTTTCTATTATATACCATTTTTTAACTTTTTGCGTTTCCAGAGCCAGTTCTTGATTATACTGGGAAAACAGTTATATGCATTAAGAGTGATGCAAAATTATTATGTGACATTGATACAAACTGAAGATATGATTAAAAAAATATACTTGGAAGGCGCAATAGAATACTCCATAACCAAGTAGCTAGAATATCAAAACCAAATATCCACAATCAATTTAACAAAAAGGAATAGAGTTGAATTTACAGAGATTAAAATATAAGCTTTCTAAATTTAGAACTGAAACGGAATGATTGCATTATTCATTTCACAAATATTTATAGAGAATTTCCTATGTGATTTCTTCACCCAGAAACATAAAGTAAGTCATGCAGATATAGGTTCCACTGCAATTCCATTTTTCTGGAACATCAAAATAGAAAATCCTCAATCAATTTTACTAAATGGATTTCAGAATTTAACTTGGAGAAATAACATAAACACTTTCTAACTTTGAAACTGAATCTGGGTCATTGCATTATTCATTTATTCCCACACAAATATTTATCTGGAGCCTCTGCTATGTGTACTATGAAACCA
>SJYA01000577.1:389832-431411 GCA_006410615.1 Neotragus moschatus | reverse complement strand
CAGTTCATTGTGATCCACACAATCAAAGGCTTTGGCATAGTCAATAAAACAGAAATAGATGTTTTTTCTGGAACTCTCTTGCTTTTTCCATGATCCAGCAGATGTTGGCAATTTGATCTCTGGTTCCTCTGCGTTTTCTAAAACCAGCTTGAACATCTG
Organism: Neotragus moschatus; assembly: GCA_006410615.1. Taxonomy (NCBI): domain Eukaryota; kingdom Metazoa; phylum Chordata; class Mammalia; order Artiodactyla; family Bovidae; genus Neotragus; species Neotragus moschatus. Next base: position 431,252 of record SJYA01000577.1, on the reverse strand, counting down.
GAAGTTCACAATTCACGTATTGCTGAACCCTGGCTAGGAGAATTTTAAGCATTACTTTACTAGCATGTGAAATGAGTACAATTGTGCGGTCTCCAGTACTCTTGCCTAGAAAAGATCATGGACTGGGGAGCTTGGTAGGCTGCAGTCCATGAGGTCACTAATAGTCGGAGACGACTGAGCGACTTCACTTTCACTTTTGACTTTCATGCATTGGAGAAGGAAATGGCAATCCACTCCAGTGTTTTTGCCTGGAGAATCCGAGGGACAGGGTAGCCTGGTGGGCTGCCATCTATGGGGTCTCACAGAGTCGGACACAACTGAAGCGACTTGGCAGCAGCAGCAGATTTAGTAAAAGTTCTTCACTCCCTTTGCAAGTGATTTGGTCCTGAGCATCACTTTTGTCCTGTACTCAACCCCTTTTTGTGGAGTTGAGTACAGGACACTTCTGCACTTTTTTTTTCCTGCACCTGCTTCCAGTAGAAACCTAATGGTCCTCTGCAGCTCTCTCATGACTGGACCAGCATACCAACCCATTTAAAATATTCCATGAATTCTTGGTCACTTCACAGCTTCATACTTGAAATCTCCTGATCTTAGGTCATGCAATAGTTTCTCTGAACAAAGTTTTAGGTACAGCTTTCTAAGGAAACAAAACCTTGTGCTCACCAGGACCCAGGAGAAAGGAGCAGTGACCTGACAAGAGACTGACCCAGACTTGCCCTTGAGTGTCTAGGAGTCTCTGGCAGAGGCGTGGATTGGTGGTGGCCTGCTGCAGGGTTGGGGGCAGAGTGCAGCAGTGCCTGCATGGGGCCTATTGAAGGAGGTTGCCATTGTCTTTATTACCTTCCACCATAGTTTGGCCTCAAGTCAAACTACAAGGAGGGAACACAGCCCCACCTATCAACAGAAAATTGGATTAATGATTTACTGAGCATGGCCCCGCCTATCAGAACAAGACCCAGTTCCCCCCTCAGTCAGTCTCCGCCATCAGGAAGCTTCCATAAGCCTCTTATTCTTCTCCATCAGAGGGCAGACAGACTAAAACCACAATCACAGAGAACTAACCAATCTGATCACATGGACCACAGCCTTGTCTAACTCAATGAAACAATGAGCCATGCCATATAGGGCCACCCAAGATGGAAGGGTCACAGTGGAGAATTCTGACAAAACATGGTCCACTGGAGAAGAAAATGGCAAGCCACATTAGTATTCTTGCCTTAAGAACCCTATGAACAGTATGAAAAGGCAAAAAGATAGGACATTGAAATATGACCTCCCCAGGTCAGTAGGTGCCCAATAAGCTACTGGAGATCACTGAAGAAATAACTCCAAAGAGAATGAAGAGATGGACACAAAGCAAAAACAATGCCCAGCTGTGGATGTGACTGGTGATGGAAGTAAAGTCTGATACTGTAAAGAGCGATATTGCACAGGAACCTGGAATGTTAGGTCCATTAATCAAGGCAAATTGGAAGTGGTCAAACAGGAGATGGCAAGAGTGAACACTGACATTTTAGGAATCAGTGAACTAAAATGGACTGGAATGGATGAATTTAACTTTCAGTTCAGTTGCTCAGTCATGTCCGACTCTTCGCAACCCCATGGACCACAGCACATCAGGTCTCCCTGTCCATCACCAACTCCCAGAGTTTACCCAAACTCATGTCCATTGAGTCGGTGATGTGATCCAACCATCTCATTCTCTATCGTCCCCTTCTCCTCTTGCCCTCAATCTTTCCCAGCATCAGGGTCTTTTCAAATGAGTAAATTCTTTGCATCAGGTGGCCAAAGTATTGGAGTTTCAGCTTCAACATCAGTCCTTCCAATGAACACTCAGGACTGATCTCCTTTAGGATGGACTTGTTGGATGTCCTTGCAGTCCAAGGGACTCTCAAGAGTCTTCTCCAACACCACAGGTTAAAAGCATCAATTCTTTGGCACTCAGTTTTCTTTATAGTCCAACAGTCACATCCATACATGACTGCTAGAAAAATCATAGCCTTGACTAGATGGACCTTTGTTGGCAAAGTAATGTCTCTGCTTTTTAATATGCTGTCTAGTTTGGTCATAACTTTCCTTCCGAAAAGTAAGTTTCTTTTAATTTCATGGAGGCAGTCACCATCTGCACTGACATTGTAGACCAAAAATTAAAAAAATAAAAATAAAGTCAGCCACTGTTTCCACTGTTTCCCCATCTATTAGCCATGAAGTTGAGAGGGTAACAGGCAGGAAGGCCAGGGGTCTCCAAGGGGAGGAAATAGGCTGCAAGTGTCAGACATTTTTCTCTCTCTTAAGCAGCAGGAGGAAACAAACTAGTGATTTTTTTTTCCCTTCTCTATACAAATTTAAAAGATTTCTCTTAAAATACTCTGTTGCCATAATGACACCTGGTTTCACCTGAAGTTAACTATTCTCAAACCTTGAGTTAACCAATGCATTTTTCTTATGGAAATATTTGTCTTAAGCTATGTTAATGTACTATGCATTTACCCCAGACTCTGTCTTCAGGTTGGTTCCACCTAATGGCTCAGAACATACGTGACAAACCAGTATGTTATACTCAGACATTGTCCCCCTAATCTATGTAAACATAACTATTTGTATAGTAATATGCCCTTCTTCAAGATTCAAGTCAATCATTTTATGACCTGGGATGAATCATCTGGTGCCAAGATTATCCCAAAATACATCTTATGGATGAGGAGCCTGATGTCATTCTGAGTTTTCAGACATTCCTTTCTTTCATTAACAGACTGCTGCTGCTGCTACTGCTAAGTCACTTCAGTCGTGCCCCACTCTGTGAGATCCCATAGACGGCAGCCTACCAGGCTCCTCCGTCCCTGGGATTCTCCAGGCAAGAACACTGGAGTGGGTTGCCATTTCCTTCTCCAATGCATGAAAGTGAAAGTGAAAGTATCTCAGTCGTGCCCGATTCTAGCGACCCCATGGACTGCAGCCTACCAGGCTCCTCTGTCCATGGGATTTTCCAGGCAAGAGTACTGGAGTGGAGTGCCATTGCCTTCTCCGAACAGACTGCTAGTGACTATATAATGGGCTTCCTTGGTGGCTCAGATGGTAAAGCATCTGCCTGCAATGCGGGAGACCNAGTACTGGAGTGGAGTGCCATTGCCTTCTCCGAACAGACTGCTAGTGACTATATAATGGGCTTCCCTGGTGGCTCAGATGGTAAAGCATCTGCCTGCAATGCGGGAGACCCGGGTTCTGTTCCTGGATCGGGAAGATCCCCTGGAGAAGGAAATGGCAATCCACTCCAGCTCTCTTGCCTGGAAAATCCCATTGACGGAGGAGCCTGATAGTCTACAGTCCATGGGGTCGCATAGAGTCAGACACAACTGAGCGACTTCAGCTTCTGCTTTAGTGACTATATAATATCCAGCTGAAAACTAACAGGGAGTACTCTTTCTGCCCGTTTCTGATGCCTATGTCAGAAGCTTTCTCTATCTCCTTTATACTTTAATAAAACTTTATTACACAAAAGCTCTGAGCGATCAAGTCTCGTCTCTGGCCTCAGATTGAATCCTCCTCCAGAGGCCAAGAATCCCGGTGTCTTTTCATTCAGCAAACACCTTTCAAAGTGATGGGACCAGATGCCATGATCTTCGTTTTCTGAATGTTGAGCTTTAAGCCAACTTTTTCACTCTCCTCTTTCACTTTCATCAAGCGGCTCTTTAATTCTTCATTTTCTGCTATAAGGATGATGTCATATGCATATCTGAGATTATTGATATTTTTCCCAGCAATCTTGATTCCACCTTGTGCTTCTTCCAGTGCGGAGTTTCTCATGATGTACTCTGCATATAAGTTAAATAAGCAGGGTGACAATATGCAGCCTTAACGTATTCCTTTCCTAATTTGGACTCAGATGACCATTATATCTACTACTATGGCAAGAATCCTGTGGAAGAAATGGAGTAGCCATCATAGTCAACAAAAGAGTCTGAAATGCAATACTTGGATACAGTCTGAAAAATGACAAAATGATCTCTGTTCATTTCCAAGGCAAACCATCCAGTATCACAGTAATCCAAGTCTATGCCCGAGCAGTAATACTGAAGCTGAAGTTGAACGGTTCTATGAAGACCTACAAGACTTTCTAGAATTAACATCCAAAAAAGATGTCCTTTTCTTTATAGGGGACTGGAATGCAAAAGTAGGAATTCAAGAAACACCTGGAGTAACAGGCAAATTTGGCCTTGGAATACACAATGAAGCAGGTCAAAAGCTAACAGAGTTTTGCCAAGAGAACACACTCGTCATAGCAAACACCTTCTTCCAACAACACAAGAAAAGACTCTACACATGGATATCACCAGATGATCAATACTGAAATCAGATTGATCATATTCTTTATAGCCAAAGATGAAGAAGTTCTATACAGTCAGTAAAAACAAAACTGGAAGCTGACTGTAGCTCAGATCATGAACTCCTTATTGCCAAATTCAGAATTCATTGAATAAAGTAGGGAAAACCACTAGACCATTTAGGTATGACCAAAATCAAATCCCTTACTATTATACAGCAGAAGTGACAAATAATAGAGTCAAAAGATTAGATCTGATAGACAGAGTGCCTGAAGAACTATGGACAGAGCTTCTTGACATTGTACAGAAGGAAGTGATCAAGACTATTCCCAAGAAAAAGAAATGCAAAAAGGCAAAATGCTTGTCTGAGGAGGCATTACAAATAGCTGAGAAAACTAGGGAAGCAAAAGGCAAAGGAGAAATGGAAAGATATACCCATTTGAATGCAGAGTTCCAAAGAATAGCAAGGAGAGATAAAAAAGCCTTCCTCAATGATCAATGCAAAGAAAGTAGAGGAAAAAAATAGAATGGGAAAGACTAAAGATCTCCTCAAAAAAATTAGAAATAGGGAACATTTCTTGCAAAGATGGGCTCAATGAAGTACATAAATGTATGGACTTAACAGAAGCAGAAGATATTAAGAAGAGGCAACAAAAATACATAAAAGAACTATACAAAAAAGATTATGACCCAGATAACCATGATAGTATGATCATTTACCTAGAGCCAGACATCCTGGAATGTGAAGACAAGTGGGCCTTAGAAAGCATCACTATGAACAAAGCTAATGGAGGTGATGGAATTCCCGTTGAGCTGTTTCAAATCCTGAAAGATGATGCTGTGAAAGTGCTACACTCAATATGCCAGCAATTTTGGAAAACTCTGCAGTGGTCACAGGACTGGAAAAGGTCAGTTTTCATTCCAATCCCAAAAAAGGCAGTGCCAAAGAATGTTAAAACTACCGCACAATTGTACTCATCTCACACGCTAACAAAGTAATGCTCAAAATTATCCAAACCAGGCTTCAACAGTACGTGAACNGCAGTGGTCACAAGACTGGAAAAGGTCAGTTTTCATTCCAATCCCAAAAAAGGCAGTGCCAAAGAATGTTAAAACTACCGCACAATTGTACTCATCTCACACGCTAACAAAGTAATGCTCAAAATTATCCAAACCAGGCTTCAACAGTACGTGAACCATGGACCTGTAGATGTTCAAGCTAGATTTAGAAAAGGCAGAGGAATCAGAGATCAAATTGTCAACATCTGCTGGATTATCCAAAAAGCAAGAGAGTTCCAGGAAGACATCTACTTCTGTGCTACTGACTAGTGTATAGCCTTTGACTGTGTGGATCACAACAAACTGTGGAAAATTCTTAAAGCGATGGGAATACCAGACCACCCTATCTGTCTCCTAAAAAATCTGTATGCAGTTCAAGAAGCAACAGTTAGTGCTGGACATGGAAGAAGAGACTGTTTCTAAATTGGGAAAGGTTGTATACTGTCACCCTGCTTATTTAACTTATATGCAGAGTACATCATGTGAAATACTGGGCTGGATAAAACACAAGGTAGAATCAAGATTGCCAAGAGAAATATCAATAACCTCAATATGCAGATGATACCCCACTTATGTCAGAAAACAAAGAAGAATTAAAGAGCCTCTTGATGAAAGTGAAAGAGGAGAGTGAAAAAATTGGCTTAAAACTCAACATTCAGAAAACTAAGATCATGGCATCTGGTCCCATGGCTTCCTGGCAAATAGACAGGGAAACAATGAAAACAGTGACAGACTTTATTTTTTGGTGGGGCTCCAAAATCACTGCAAATGGTGACTGCAGTCATGAAATTAAAAGATGATTGCTCCTTGGAAGAAAAGCTATTCCCAATCTAGACAGCATATTAAAAAGCAGAAACAATACTTTGCCAACAAAGGTCCATCTAGTTGAAGCGATTGTTTTTCCAGTAACCATGTATGGATGTGAGAGTTGGACTATAAAGACAGCTGAGTGCTGTAGAATTGATGCTATTGAACTGTGGTGTTGGAGAAGACTCTTGAGAGTCCCTTGGACAGCAAGGAGATCCAACCAGTCCATCCTAAAGGAAATCAGTCCTGAATATTTACTGGAAGGACTGATGCTGAAACTGAAACTCCAATACTTTGGCCACTGATGTGAAGAACTGACTCATTTGAATAGACCCTGATGTTTGGAAAGATTGAAGGCAGGAGGAGAAGGGGACGACAGAGGATGAGATGGTTGGATGGCATCACCAACTCAATGGACATGAGTTTGAATAAGCTCCGGAAGTTGATGATGGACAGGAAAGCCAGGTGTGCTGCAGTCCATGGGGTTGCAAAGAGTCAGACACGACTGAGTGACTGAACCAACTTCTAAGGAATAATAATTAAAAAGCATCTAAAATGTTTCATTGGTATAGAGATAATAGGAAATACAACTTGACTGCTAAACTTCAGGGAAACTATTTGCTAACTTTGAAATATCAGCTTCCAAATACTTTCTTCTATCTCTATATCTAAGAATTATTCTAGAAATTCATTCATAATTATAAAATTCCTTTCATAGCTATGTATTCTTTGACGTAAACTAGGAACACAGAGGGGGCTTCCTGGTGGCTCAGTGGTAAAGAATCCACCTGCAATGCAGGAGCTGCAGGAGACATTGATTGGATCACTGTGTAAGGAAGATCTCCTGGAGGAGGGTGGCAACCCACTCCAGATTCTTGCCTGAGGAATCCCCACGGACAGAAGAGCCTGATGGGCTACAATCCATGGGGTCTCAAAGTCAGACAGGACTGAAGCGACTTAACACACAAGCACACATGAGTTCATAGAACTAAAAATGTCAGTTACAGTTAAAGGCAGGTAGTCTGTGAACTAACAGTATTAAATTCAAGGCAGACAATATATTTTGCTTACTTAAAAATAAATCAGTACAACTATCACATACATATGCTTGAATAAACTTGATCGACTATTCAGCCATCTCTCTGTGAATATCTAAGCAGTTTTAAATGATCTCTCTCAAGTGTTCTCTAATATTCTCACTCATTTCCTAATTTCCAAGTATACATAATTTGTTTGATCTAAGTCTCAATATGTGTATTGCAAAGATATATGTGGAGGAAGCAGGGAGAAGTCTCCAAAATACAGATTTCTTTATTACTGGAAAGAATGGAAGCCACAAAACTATTCTTTTGTTTATTTGTTTGTTACATTGTTTTGAGAGTAGTGTTGCACATTTTGTCTATTGAATGAACTTCAGCTATAGACAGTTTCTTCATATGACACTTAAAGATGTTTATCAGCGCAGGACAGAACTGCACTTGGTTACAATTCAGACATTAAAATCTTAGAAGAATTGAAGCTTGTTTTTGGCATTACTATTGCTCACAGTCTTGATCTTTTCTCTCTTCATGCTGAGGGACCATTATCTGTGTTGTTATTGTTGTTTTCTTTACTGTGTTCTTCCACAAATACCCTCAATCTATTCAGGACCCCAAGATTTATACATATTTCTTTATTCAGAAAGTATAATTTTGACTTACTGATAACACTCATAATATTACCTTCTACTGTTGAATTTAACAAATGACCCAAAACTTCACCTAAACTAGTGTAGCTCTAAGAAAGAAATCTCAGGTTTTAGTAAAGGAATTTGAGGATGGGGTATGAGATAAAGGAACTCTACCATGTATAGACAATAGAGCTGAGCTAATCTCAAAAATACAACTTGGTGGCTCAGATGGAAGAAAACCCTGCCTGCAATGCAGGAGACCTGGATTCAATCCTTGGGTCAGGGAAGATCTCCTGGAGAAGGGAATGGCAATCCACTCCAGCATTCTTGCCTGGAGAATTCCATGGACAGAGGAGCCTGGTGGGCTACAGTCCTTTGAGTCGCAAAGAGTAGGACATGACAGCTGCTGACACTTTCACCTTACAGCTTGGAGCACACAAGACTGTTTAAGGATAATACTTCTCAGGAATTAACGACACTCCAAGCACATTTTTCATGTCTCATGAAAAGATATAGATCACTAAACCATGTAAAAATATTTTAAATCTCTCAATTTAATGTCACAATGACTTCATTTGTGAAATGAAGGTAAACATTTAGACATGAAGTATGCACTATGGAATGATGAACATTTAATGAGTGGCCTTAAAGTGCCATGTTGCCCAAATGGTAAGAAGACATTAACCTATGATAAACAAAATACTAACCTAAAGTTTGTTTGCTTAATTAAGAAAGCATTTGTCTTTTCAAGATTTGTCTTCCTTTTTTTCCCATTCTTTTTCTTGCTATAAGCCTAATCTCATAAAATAGAAGCATGTTCTCAGTAAAAATGAAAGCAAATGGCTTATAATAGAAAATGGAAAATAATGAAATAAAAAGTTAAAATACTTTATGCTTCTTTGCTGATACAGCACATTATATTTTACATGTGTCTGGGTAAATACTGCTAGCTCACTTCAGAGTGCTTACATGAGTGTGGAGCAGAAGTCCAGGGTGCCTCTTCCAGCTTTGGTGGCTTCCAGCAGTCTTTGCTTTACGACCACATCTGTGTTTCAGTATTCACAATGCCTCCTCCCCCTCTGTGGGTGTGTATAATCTCCATCTGCCTCACTCTTATGAGGATTTAGGATTTAGGGCACTTAGAGCCCACCTGAATAATGCAATGTAATCTCCCTACCTTAAGATTCTTCTTTTAAAAGACTCTTTTCTATTTTTGACATACAAGGTTCCAGGGATTAGGATGCAAGTATCTTTTGCAGGGGATAGAGGGCACATGGAGGAATTATTTTTTCAATGTATTTTTTTATTGAAGGATAATTGCTTTACAGAATGTTGTTGTTTTCTGTCAAACCTCAACATGAATGAAGCTCACCACAGAGACATATATTGTTTATTCTTCCAATTCCATTTGGAACCATAGCCCCATGTTTCTGTAATAGAATCTTAGTTGTTTTCCTCCATTTTCTACAACTTTCCCCACTTCTCAATGGTCACTCTTATTTGCTTTAATAGGAGAATAGAAGGGATAAAGGTACCACCTTAGTCTTTTTCTCTGAATTAGAGAAGATAAGAGTGATATACACAGAGTTGCATATCTGACATACACTCCCTCTTCTTTGCTAAAAGAACCTCATTTTGATTCTAAAGATGATGTACCTGATCCCAGGCAGAGAACCATGATTGTTGAAACCAATCAAAGGGCTGCTGGCCTCACTCTTTCCCAGACTTCATGCAGCCACATTCAACCAGTGAGACAGAGGAAATCTGCAGTGGTTAATCCAGGAAAGGTCTGTGCCTTCCCATAGCAAATTCAGGCTCTGAAAGTATGTATCCAGGAGGACAAGAGATAGGCAAAGGGAAAGGATCCTGAAGTCAAACTATTTTGATCTAAACTGCTGCTTTTCACTGGTTAACAGTTTTGAAGTTTAGGGTTCAAGAGTGTTATGATCAAGTTACTGGCAATGAATTTCTTTTGCTTGTCTTTCTAATTGATGTTAGTTTTTTTTAAGTATTTGCATAATTTTGTGATTTTAGCTTTACTCTTTCACATTTAATTAGGACATTCCACTTAATTTTAAATGGATGAGTTTGCTACTACTTCCGTTGAAGGCAAAAAAACAGAAAGTGCATCTCCATGGTTTTACACCTCACCCAGTTTTGGAAGAATGCCTATTTAACACATGTACCCGTGATCTATAATAAAGGATATGAAGCAATTTGCTTTTGATGCTCAAAGAGTTTTTAGAATGATAAGTGAAGTGAAAGTTACTTACTTTCTTTGCAACTCTTCTTCCTTGCTGACTCTTTGTAACCCCATGGACTATACAGTCCATGGAATTCTCCAGGCCAGCATACCAGAGTGGGTAGTCATTCCTTTCTCCAGGGGAATCTTCCAAACCAGGGATCAAAACCAGATCAATCTCCCACANGGACATGACAGCTGCTGACACTTTCACCTTACAGCTTGGAGCACACAAGACTGTTTAAGGATAATACTTCTCAGGAATTAACGACACTCCAAGCACATTTTTCATGTCTCATGAAAAGATATAGATCACTAAACCATGTAAAAATATTTTAAATCTCTCAATTTAATGTCACAATGACTTCATTTGTGAAATGAAGGTAAACATTTAGACATGAAGTATGCACTATGGAATGATGAACATTTAATGAGTGGCCTTAAAGTGCCATGTTGCCCAAATGGTAAGAAGACATTAACCTATGATAAACAAAATACTAACCTAAAGTTTGTTTGCTTAATTAAGAAAGCATTTGTCTTTTCAAGATTTGTCTTCCTTTTTTTCCCATTCTTTTTCTTGCTATAAGCCTAATCTCATAAAATAGAAGCATGTTCTCAGTAAAAATGAAAGCAAATGGCTTATAATAGAAAATGGAAAATAATGAAATAAAAAGTTAAAATACTTTATGCTTCTTTGCTGATACAGCACATTATATTTTACATGTGTCTGGGTAAATACTGCTAGCTCACTTCAGAGTGCTTACATGAGTGTGGAGCAGAAGTCCAGGGTGCCTCTTCCAGCTTTGGTGGCTTCCAGCAGTCTTTGCTTTACGACCACATCTGTGTTTCAGTATTCACAATGCCTCCTCCCCCTCTGTGGGTGTGTATAATCTCCATCTGCCTCACTCTTATGAGGATTTAGGATTTAGGGCACTTAGAGCCCACCTGAATAATGCAATGTAATCTCCCTACCTTAAGATTCTTCTTTTAAAAGACTCTTTTCTATTTTTGACATACAAGGTTCCAGGGATTAGGATGCAAGTATCTTTTGCAGGGGATAGAGGGCACATGGAGGAATTATTTTTTCAATGTATTTTTTTATTGAAGGATAATTGCTTTACAGAATGTTGTTGTTTTCTGTCAAACCTCAACATGAATGAAGCTCACCACAGAGACATATATTGTTTATTCTTCCAATTCCATTTGGAACCATAGCCCCATGTTTCTGTAATAGAATCTTAGTTGTTTTCCTCCATTTTCTACAACTTTCCCCACTTCTCAATGGTCACTCTTATTTGCTTTAATAGGAGAATAGAAGGGATAAAGGTACCACCTTAGTCTTTTTCTCTGAATTAGAGAAGATAAGAGTGATATACACAGAGTTGCATATCTGACATACACTCCCTCTTCTTTGCTAAAAGAACCTCATTTTGATTCTAAAGATGATGTACCTGATCCCAGGCAGAGAACCATGATTGTTGAAACCAATCAAAGGGCTGCTGGCCTCACTCTTTCCCAGACTTCATGCAGCCACATTCAACCAGTGAGACAGAGGAAATCTGCAGTGGTTAATCCAGGAAAGGTCTGTGCCTTCCCATAGCAAATTCAGGCTCTGAAAGTATGTATCCAGGAGGACAAGAGATAGGCAAAGGGAAAGGATCCTGAAGTCAAACTATTTTGATCTAAACTGCTGCTTTTCACTGGTTAACAGTTTTGAAGTTTAGGGTTCAAGAGTGTTATGATCAAGTTACTGGCAATGAATTTCTTTTGCTTGTCTTTCTAATTGATGTTAGTTTTTTTTAAGTATTTGCATAATTTTGTGATTTTAGCTTTACTCTTTCACATTTAATTAGGACATTCCACTTAATTTTAAATGGATGAGTTTGCTACTACTTCCGTTGAAGGCAAAAAAACAGAAAGTGCATCTCCATGGTTTTACACCTCACCCAGTTTTGGAAGAATGCCTATTTAACACATGTACCCGTGATCTATAATAAAGGATATGAAGCAATTTGCTTTTGATGCTCAAAGAGTTTTTAGAATGATAAGTGAAGTGAAAGTTACTTACTTTCTTTGCAACTCTTCTTCCTTGCTGACTCTTTGTAACCCCATGGACTATACAGTCCATGGAATTCTCCAGGCCAGCATACCAGAGTGGGTAGTCATTCCTTTCTCCAGGGGAATCTTCCAAACCAGGGATCAAAACCAGATCAATCTCCCACATTGCAGGTGGATTTTTTGCAGTCTGAGCCACCAGGGAAGCCCTTTTAGAATATTAAATATAATTAAAGAAATCTAGAGACGGTGCTTCCCAGGTGGCACTAGAAGTAAAGAACTTACCTGCCAATGCAGGAGATGTAAGAGACGTAGTTTCGATTCTTAGGTTGGGAAGATACCCTGGAAAAGGAAATGGCAGCCCATTCCAATATTCTTGCCTGGAGAATCATGTGAACAGAGGAGACTGGTGGGCTACAGTCCATAGGGTTGCAAAGAGTCAGATATGTCTGCAAAAGAGTCAGACATGACTGAAATAATTTAGCATGGAAAGGGTGCTAAAAATTAGATTACTGTCCAGACAGAAAGCTAAATTTCTGAATAATGATACAGTGTTGGATATTCATCAGGAAATATGGTGTGAGTTGTCATTTTCAGAAATAAAATCAAACAGTAGTAAACACAAAGTTGCATTCTATAATGGAACAGTATGAAGACAGCCTAAGGGTTGGTGTACGTATATCCTCTTCTCACATTGTCCTCCCAAAGCTGAGTCAAAGCTTAGATCAAAATATTTGATCAAACATTCCAATGATTTTGTATTATCAGTCACTAGATAGTGAAGTCTTAGTGATCTAGATTGCTGTTGTTGACATACAAGTGCTCTAGTTTGTGCAACACTGAATAGCCATGTCTAATTGAACATGCTTATTTTTAGTTTCTATTTCCTTTAAAACAATAAAAATCACTGAAAACTGTCTCTAATGGCAAAACATCAAATGATGCTGATAAAGCAAAAAGGAGGCTGGAGAAGTCCAGAAATTGCAAGTGAAATCCAAAAGGCTTTACATTTGCTGTGTAAGTTGGCTGATGCGGCAAATCACATTTAATGCTGACAATTGTTAAAAATAGTGATAAATTGAGACCGAAAATAAGCAGNCCTGGAGAATCATGTGAACAGAGGAGACTGGTGGGCTACAGTCCATAGGGTTGCAAAGAGTCAGATATGTCTGCAAAAGAGTCAGACATGACTGAAATAATTTAGCATGGAAAGGGTGCTAAAAATTAGATTACTGTCCAGACAGAAAGCTAAATTTCTGAATAATGATACAGTGTTGGATATTCATCAGGAAATATGGTGTGAGTTGTCATTTTCAGAAATAAAATCAAACAGTAGTAAACACAAAGTTGCATTCTATAATGGAACAGTATGAAGACAGCCTAAGGGTTGGTGTACGTATATCCTCTTCTCACATTGTCCTCCCAAAGCTGAGTCAAAGCTTAGATCAAAATATTTGATCAAACATTCCAATGATTTTGTATTATCAGTCACTAGATAGTGAAGTCTTAGTGATCTAGATTGCTGTTGTTGACATACAAGTGCTCTAGTTTGTGCAACACTGAATAGCCATGTCTAATTGAACATGCTTATTTTTAGTTTCTATTTCCTTTAAAACAATAAAAATCACTGAAAACTGTCTCTAATGGGAAAACATCAAATGATGCTGATAAAGCAAAAAGGAGGCTGGAGAAGTCCAGAAATTGCAAGTGAAATCCAAAAGGCTTTACATTTGCTGTGTAAGTTGGCTGATGCGGCAAATCACATTTAATGCTGACAATTGTTAAAAATAGTGATAAATTGAGACCGAAAATAAGCAGGTAAATGAAGCAAGTAAACCAGAGTCACTGAGCTCCTAATAAATGACACAAAGTTCTGACAAAGGTTGAAAGCCTTTGAATGGTAAGAAATGTGGGATGGTGGATGGAGGAAACTGATTTACTGATCTTGTGAGTTTGAATGCTGAATATGCATATTGTTTCCACATTAATATTTTATCTTTCTAATCTGCCCCAAGTTGTGTGTGAAGTGATATTAAAATATAGATTGCTTACCTTTTTGATAAATAAATATCTGAACTTAGAAATTTCTAGGCAACTCCTAGACTAAAACTAGTTTGGAAGGAAAATTGTCCAGCCTAATTTTTAAAAGAAAATTTTATAGAAAACATTCCAAAATAATTAACACACCTTACTTGTGTTTCCCATTCCATCCTGAAACTACCTAAGGTTTTAAATACTGAAGTTGAAAATCTGGTCTTATAGGTTTTAAGATTAAAAGAGCTTTCCAAGCCTGATTCATATTTGAGATAACTATTATACCTGGTCCAAACATTGTCATTCACATTCATGGCAAAAATTAAGTTATTTGGGGGAAGAAATGAATGGTTTTTTGTATCAATTCAATGTTATAATAAGAATTAATGATAGTCTTTCTCAGTCAGTTCTAAGTAGGCTATATTGCCAGGAGAGTATATCAGATAACACATGTGCATAATAACCATTTTAATCAGATCTATTAAAAAATAACTTCATTGGGGGTGGTTGCACATTTCTACCCACTAGATCATGAAATGTCTATGAACACACTTGGTAAACTTTAGGTTGGTTTATCAGTATGAAGGCGCATGTGCCATGAAGGAATCTGGACTGGTTCTCCTCTGGCCAGAAACAGCCTGGACCATTTACTCTATTGCTAAACACTATTACTGCTTTTTTACATATGTCTTGATGTCAGAAATGGAGAAACAAGAGAAAAGCTAACACAGGATTGCAAAATCAATTATCAGCTTCATCATCAGAACACTGAATAGCAAGTCTAGAATTAGGCTTAGGAAATAAGGTTGATCATTGCTGCTAATAGGTATCTACATAATTTATTTTTGTATTTTGATTTTATATTCAGCCATCTTGCCAAAAATACTAATTCTAATGATGCCCTCTAACTGACATTTTGTTTTTTGTGAAAATAATTCCATCAAATAAAGTAATGACAAGTTTGGACTTGTTTTTTCCCTTGACTAATTATGTATATTTTGTTCTTGTCTATTTAACTTATTCTATTATCAGCAGATGTTACCAATAAAAAAATCAAGTAGATATGGTGATAGTTGATATCTTTGCTTGTCACTAATTAAATGAGAAAGCTTTCAACAGGAAACACATTTTTGCTGTAGACTATTGGTAGATAATTTAACATATTAAGAAAGTTTCTTTTCTCCCTAAATTAATAAGCAATTTAATCATGAATGGGTACTGACATCAAATATTTCTTCTATATTTTTTGAGGTAAGATTATTTTCCTTTGATCTGTTATTTTAATGAATGCCATTTATAATTTTTAAATAAGCACTTTTGTATTCTTGTAATAGATAAGACTCCGTCATGAGACTTAATTTTAACTTTCTAGATTTGTGGTTTTCATATTTCACTAAAGAGTATACAAATAATTTAATGCATGTATGGTTTCCCTTTCATATATCATCAACCTCACTTATTTTTAAGGTTATAGATTGAGCCAGCTTACAACTGAGTAATGTTTTCTTTATTTGTCATGCTCTGTAAGAGTGTTTTATTATTATTATTATTATTTTTACTTTACGATATTGTATTGGTTTTGCCACACATCAACATGAGTCTGCCACGGGTGTACACGTGTTCCCAATCCCAAACCCCCCTCCCACCTCCCCCTTGACACCATCTCTCCGAGTCATCCCAGTGCACCAGNGTGGCTTCTCTTGTTGTGAAGTACTGGCTCTAGGGCATGTGGGCTTCAATAGTTGCAGCACGTGAGCTCAGAAGTTGTGGCTCCCTGACTCTGGAACGCAGGCTCAATATTCGTGGTGCATGGGTTTATTTGCTCCATGTCATGTGGGATCTTCCCTGATCAGGGATCGAACCTATGTCTCTTATATTGGCAAGCAGACTATTTACCAAGGAGCCTCCAGGGAAGTCCTGTAAGAGTCTTTAGGATGGATACTCATCTCTGACACTTCTTGAGGCTTGCTTTATGACCACATACATACACAATTTTCATGTGTGCTTCTTGTGTGCTTGAGAATGTGGGTTCTCTCACTGCTGCATGCAGAGCATCATATAGGTGTATTAAATTAAATTTAGCTGATTTTCCTCTTCAGCGTTTCATTCCTTCACTACTGTTGTGCACGCATGTGTACTTAATTGCTTCAGTCATATCCAACCTTAACAACACCATAGACTGTATTCCACTAGGCTCCTCTGTCCGTGGGGTTCTTCAGGCAAAAGTACTGGAGTGGGTTTCCCTACCCTTCTCCAGGGAATCTTCTGACCCAGGGATTGAACCTGTGTCACTACTGTTGTGCTGCTTTTTTGCAAGTGATTCTTAGCACAACCGCAATAATGAATTTGGCAGCTTTCCTTTGTGATTCTATCGATTATATCTTTACATACTTTGATTTCACTAGATGTATTCAGATTTGGAATTTTTATATTACTTTGGTGAGTGGAACATTTTATCACTGTGGTTTATCTCTTACTCTAACAAAGTTCATTGTGAAGCCTCATACTTGAATGTGAGGTATATTGAAGATTGCTACAATATGGTGGTGACAACTCAGTATACAGCTTCTTTGTCATTTCTTGAGGGAATAGTAAAGAGGGGAAAAAAGAGGTGCTCTAGTTTCTGCCTGGAAGGGATTAATTTCATTTCTGTCCATATTTCATTGGTAAGAATGAGCCACATGGCCACTGAAGGTCCATTCAGGCTCTGTCCTATGTCATTCTCCCTGAATCTGGGAGAGAGAGAAATTCCAGCTCTGAACTTTCTTAACTGTGAAGGTATCAACAGAAAGATGGAACATTGTCGTTGTTCAGTGTTTCAGTCATGTCAGACTCTGCAACCCCATAGACTAAAGCACACCAAGCTTCCTTGTCCTTAACCATCTCCGGAGCTTGATTAAGCTCATGTCTATTGAGTCAGTGATGCCATCTAACCATCTCATCCTCTGTCATCCCCTTCTCCTCCTGCCTTCAGTCTTTCCCAGCATCAGGGTCTTTTCCAATGAGTCAGTTCTTCACATCAGGTGTCCAAAGTATTGGAGCTTCACCTTCAGCATCAGTCCTTCCAATAGATATTCAGGACTGATTTCCTTTAGGATTGACTGGTTTGATCTCCTTACTGTCCAAGGGACTCTCAAGAGTCTTCTCCTACATCACAGTTCAAAAGCATCATTTCTTCGGTACTCAGACTTCTTTATAGTCCAATTCTCACATCCAAATGTGACTACTGGAAAAACCATCGCTTTGACTGGATGAATCTTTGTCAGCAAAGTGGTGTCTCTGCTATCTAATATGCTGTCTAGGTAGATGGAACATTATATTGACTTTTAAAGCCTTCACCTGGAAGTAACAGACATTATTTCCACTCACACTTTATGGGCCAAATAAAGTGACATGACTATGCATAACTTCAAGTGGAGTGAGCAAATACAATTTTGACAAGCCCTGGGAAGCAGACAGTTCAAAATACTTAGTGGACATAACTATTGATCAGCATTTAGTTAAGAAATAATGATTATACGGACTGAGAAAGTGGCAGAGATGGACATAAATGAATTCCTTTTAATGTATTTGTGTGTACAAGCAACAAAATTTGCTGAATGATTAGATAATGAAATAAGTGACTTTTTCAGCAAGGTGCCAAGAGGTGGGTGGTAGTGTCGATTAGAGGTATGCGGAAGAATGGAGAGAAACAGGTTTTATTGTCATTAAGACAAAAGGGAGAATCAGCTTTATTCTTTAATTACAGAAAGTAAAGCCAAAATAATGGGTTGCATAACTCTATACATGTTTTTAGTTCACTGCATTTCCTTTTCATAGGTGGGATAGGCAGAGCTCTCTACAGAACTTAAGAGAAAGAACTCTTTTCCTTAAGTAGATTTTTGAGAAAAAAGATGTTTAAAAAAGGAAAATTCCACCCATTGTGCCCAGGGCCACACCAGTGTCTATGGTTTGCACTGCTAGTTCAAAGTCCACTTTTTCTGTGACTCTTTTAAGAGGCTCTTGTCAGTTTAAATTTCTTGGTTGTCAGGTACAATGGTGATGTGTTTCATCTGGCTATGTCAAGCACATCACTTTTTCCCTGTTCACAATGAAAAGAGTTCAGCTGGGAAAGGCATGCTTTGGGGAAGATTTCAATCCAACTAAAATTCAACCCTACCTTTTAAGTCGATTTAAATTAAGTTTGACATGAAGTATGTCATCCTGAACCATTCAAACTGCAATTAACTTTGACAGTGTTCAATTGATTACACCTTTTATTGTGATTATACAGAGACTGTGTTGCATATTAAAACTTCCAGGATGTTAGCTATCCAAAATTTAGGACTCCTTTATCTCCAACTGCAGAGGTATATAATCTGACATTTGTCATAAAAATATTAGTTCTTCACATTTAAAAAAAATCGTAGACATCTCCACAATGCTTAGAAGAAAACTTTTAGTAAATTCAAATTTTTTCTTTTTTTTTTTTCAAACCTTACTTTCTAGTCTTATCTTTTCCCAAACTGCTACATAGATTGGCACATACCAATATCCACATGCTTTTAATTTCAGCTTTATCTAGGGTTAAGCAAAAAAATAAGATTAAGTGTTAAGAAAGATCCAATTCTGATTCTCTACCCTTTCCAGCACTCTAACCAGACTCCCTCATGTGTAGCCCTGGAACATTCTATCTTGATCTGTGTGTACATGTTGATCCAAAACTCCACTGCTATATTTAAAATGGATAACCAACAAAAACCTATTGTATAGCACAGAAACTCTGTTCAAAGTTATGTGGCAGCCTGGATGGGAGGGGAGTTTGGAGGAGGATGGATACATATATTAATATATGTATGGCTGAGTCTCTTTGCTGTCCAACTAGAATTGTTACAACATTGTTAATCAGCTATACTCCAATACAAAACAAAAAAGTTTAAAAAAAAATCCACCCTGATCAGCAGTATTCCTTCTGGTAACTTCTCCAGAAAAGAAAATGAACTAATATAAGTCAAATATCCAGAAAACACATTCTTTAGTAAATTTACCCAAATCGGGTCAAATGTTTACATGAGGACAATTCTCTGGGATTGGAGTATGAGAGTTTGGCTTTATCCAGTTAAAGTCACTGTCAGGAACAGAGAGCAGGAGTGATTGAGGTGAGATCCAGTCTAACGTGGTGGCTGAGCAAAGGGAACAGGTGTTCCATCAAAAGTGATACAAGTACTGCTGCTGCTGCTGCTAAGTCACTTCAGTCACGTCCAGCTCTGTGTGACCCCATACATGGCAGCCCACCAGGCTTCTCCGTCCATGGGATTTTCCAGGCAAGAGTACTGAAGTGGGTTGCCATTGTCTTCTCCAATACAAGTACAATAACTACATATTATTCACCATTTTATCCTTTTGTTCTTGTTTCATTGCTAAGTCATGTCTGATACTTTTGAAATCCAGAAGACTGTAACTTGCCAGGCTCCTGTTTCCTTAGGATTTCCCAGATGAGAATACTATAGTGGGTTGCTATTTCCTTCTCCAGGGAATCTTCCAAACCCATAGATCAAACACTTGTCTCTTCCATTGGCAGGCAGATTCTTTACCATTGAGTCACCTGGAAAGCACCCACACACACATTTTTTTTTTATCTTATTATCTAGTATTCATAGATATTCAACAAAATTTTAAAGGATAAAAAGACTGTGGTCCTTTACATTTTAAACTGGTATTCTATACTAAATAGTTTAAATTATGCAAAGGAAGAAAGATGGATAAAAGTCATAACCACTGAAAGTATATTGAGCAAAATTGAAAATTTGTCTTCATCATATTTTTTCTCAGTGTACTCCCTCCTCTCTCATTTTGCTGACCAGTGTTTTCTTCATAGCTTCTCTATTCCCTTGCAAAGACTTCTTTCAGCTACATGTTTACTGTTGGCTCATGAGGTGACTTCTGTCAATTAGGAAATTTCCATTTTATCTGGAAGAATTCAGCCCTACTCAAAAGATTCCAGGATACATGACTCAATAACCAAAGAACGTGCCAGATTTCAGCCCCCACATACAGTACTAAGGTGTCTATGATGTATAGATTTGCAGTTTTCAAATGACTTAATCAGTTATACTCTGGCTTTAGCTACCTGATAAGAGGAGTATGAAAGATTCTGCAGCCAACTCAGGTCTGGGCTCCCATGAAACTGAGATATCTCACACATATATGGTCTTCCATAATCCAAAGAAGAAAAAGAGCTGGGGGTTGCTCCTGGAAATTTTCAGAAGCTCTCTGTGGTTGTCTGTGCTTTCTTCTGTTATGCTTTATTGGATGGCATGAAATAATCTTCAAAAGTAATTTTTACTAGCTTCCCAGGTGTCTCAGAGAGTAAGGAATCTGCTTGCAATGCAGGAGACCTGGGGTTCATTTCCTGGGTTGGGAAGATGCCCTCGAGTAGGGATTGGCTACCCACTCCAGTATTCTTGCCTGGAGAATTTCATGGACAGAGGAGCCTGGTGGGCTACAGTCCATATGGTCAACCAAGAGTCAATTTATACTTTTGGACTTTCCTGGTGACTCAGTAATCAAGATTCTACCTGCAATGCGGGAGACTCAGGAGACGTAAGAGATGCAAGAGACAGGGGTTTCATCCCTGAGTCGGGAAAATCTCCTGGAGGAGGAAATGACAACCCACTCTAGTATTCTTGCTAGGGAAATTGCATGGACAGAGGAGCCTGGAGGGCTATAGTTCATGGGATTGCAAAGATTCAGACCCAACTGAATGATTAAGCATGAAGTATACCCTGTAGCAGTGATCCCCAACCTTTTTGGCACAAGAGACTGGTTTCATGAAAGAGAATTTTTTCATGGATGTGAGGAGGGTGGGGGTTTCAGGATGACTAGAGCATATAACATTTATTGTGCACTTTATTTCTGTTATTACGTCAACTCCCCAGATAACCACAATGGTGTGAACACTCACCTAGAGCCAAACATCCTGGAATGCAAAGTCAGGTGGGCATTAGGAAGAAAGTCTACAAACAAAGCTAGTGGACGTGATGGAATTGCAGTTGAACTATTTTAAATCCTAGAAGATGATGCTGTGAAAGTGCTGGACTCTATATGCCAGCAAATTTGGAAAATTCAGCAGTGGCCACAGGACTGGAAAAGTAAGCTTTCATTCCAATCCCAAAGAAAGGCAATGCCAAAGAATGTTCAAACTACTACACGATTGCACTCATCTCACATCCAAGCAAAGCTCAAAATTCACCAAGCTAGGCTTCAATAGTACATGAACTATGAACTTCCAGATGTTCAAGCTGATTCAGAAAGGTGGAGGAACCAGAGATCAAATTGCCAACATCCTTTGGATCATCAAAAAAGCAAGAGAGCCAGAAATACATCTACTTCTGCTATATTGACTATGTCAAAGCCTTTGACTGTGTGGATCACAACAAACTGTGGAAAATTCTGAAAGAGACGAGAGTACCAGACCACCTGAACCTGCTTCCTGAGAAATCTGTATGCAGGTCAAGAAGAAATAGTTAGGACTGGACATGGAACAACAGACTGGTTCCAAATAGGGAAAGGAGTACATCACGGTTGTATATTGTCACCCTGCTTATTTAATTTATATACAGAATATATTATACACAATGCCAGCCTGTATGGAGCAGAAGCTGGAATCAGGATTGCAGGGAAAAATATTAATAACCTTAGATATACAGATGGCACCACTCTTATGTCAGAAAACAAAGAAGAACTATACAGCCTCTTGATGAAAGTGAATGAGGAGAGTGAAAAAGTTGGTTTAAAACTCAACATTTAGAAAACTAAGATCATGGCATCTGGTCCCATGATGTCATGGCAAATAAATGGGGAGACAATGGAAACAGTGACAGACATTATTTTTTGGCCTTCAAAATCACTGCAGATGGTGACTGCAGCCATGAAATTAAGACGCATGCTCCTTGGAAGAAAAGTTATGACCAGCCTAGACAGCATATTAAAAAGCAGAGACATTACTTTGCCAACAAAGGTCCTTCTAGTCAAAGCTATGGTTTTGCCTGTAGTTATGTATGGGTGTGAGAGTTGGACTCTGAAGAACTCTGAGCACCGAAGAGCTGATGCTTTTGGACTGTGGTGTTGAAGAAAACTTGAGAGTCCCTTGGATGGCAAGGAGATCCAACCACTCCATCGTAAAGGAAATCAGTCCTGAATATCTACTGGAAGGACTGATGCTGAAGCTGAAACTCCAATACTCTGACCACCTGATGTGAAGAACTGACTCACTGGAAAAGACCTTACCTCTGGGAAAGATTGAAGGCGGGAGGAGAAGGGGACAACAGAGGATGAGATGGTTGGATGGCATCACCGACTCGATGGACGTAAGTTTGAGCAAGCACCAAGAGCTGGTAATGGACTGGGAAGCCTGACACGCTAGAGTCCATGGGGTTGCAAAGAGTTGGACACGACTGAGCAATTGTACTGACTGACATCAGCTCCACCTCAGGTCATCAAGCATTAGATCCAGAGATTGGGAACATCTGCCCTACAGTCTTTTGTTAAAATATATGTGTGTATATATATATATATACACACATATATATATGTTTATGTATATATATATATACAATTGACTTACAGTGTTGTTTTAGTTTCAGATGTACAGCAAAATGATTCAATTATATAGATATATTTTTAAGATTTTTGTCTATTATATGTTATTATAGGATGTTAAGTATAGTTCTCTGTGCTACATAGTAGGTCCTTGTTGGTTATCTGTTTTATATATAGTAGTCTGTTTGTGTTAATCCCAAGCTCTACCCTGTACAATCTTGTGTCTTCTTCCACTTACAGGCAAATCTCATTTTATTGTGCTTCGCAAATGCTGTGATTTTTATAAATTAAAGGTTTATGACAACCCTGCATTGACAGATGGTGGCTAGCATTTCTAAGCAATAAAATATCTTTTAAGTTTTGTACTATTTTAGATATAATGTTATTGCACACTTGTAAAACTGCAGATAGTGTAGACATAATCGCTACATGCACTAGGGAACCAAAAAAACTGTGAGACTCACTTTAATGTGGTATTTGCTTTATCAAAGCCACAATATCTCTAAGGCAGCCCTGGATCCCATCCTGTGTAATTAACTCCTCTCCCATTGCTGCACCACTGAACATAGTACTGTGGCTAAGAGCATGGACTTGGAGTACAATTTCTGATTTGAATCTTTATTATTCCAGTCGCTAAATGTGATTTTGGAGACTAGTTACCTACATTTCTAAGCTTTGCTTCCTCACTTGTATAATGAGTGCGATTATACTAGTCTTATGAGTTTGTTGTGAGAATTAATGAATAATTTTGCATAAGGTATGTTTTAAAATATTTATGTATTTATTTAGCTGTGCCTAATCTTGGTTGTGGCACATGGCATCTTTGGTTGTAGCATGCGGACTCTTAGTTGGGGCATGTGGAATCTAGTTCATCACTGGCCAGGCATCGAAACCAGATCTCCTGGATTGGAAGCTTGAGGTCTTAGCCACTGGGGCATCAGGAAGTTCCTAAGGTGTTTAAAATTGGGTTCATAGTTATTAGTATTATTTACTACAACCACCATCGCCAACACATCTACTACTGATACTACTACAACTACTACAATTACTATGATCATTATCTTATTATAGACGGAATGTGTGCACACTAGCTTACTGTTGAATTTGATCTCTGCTCTCTGTTCTAGTCTGACTCCAAATTATATTTACAGAATATTTTGTCCCTGACTTTTTAAGCTCAAATAAGGTAACATTTTTAAGAAATTATCACTCAGATTTGATTACCCTAGCAAAATATGTGTCTTGGTGTTTGTCCTCTTATCTGTGGTACATAAAATTCCCTATCAAATATGCATGCAACTCATTTTAGGCTATTTTATCTGTATTTGAGAATGGCTTATAATTCAACTCCATTTTCTGAGGAACAAATAAATTCTGGATAACTTCAAATGAAAAACTGAGATAAGACTTGGGAGGATATGAAAAAGCTTTCACTATTAGATAAAGGTTGCATGCGTGCATGCTCAGCCTCTCAGGTTCAGTCGTGTCTGACTCTTTGCAACCCTATGCATTATAGCCTGCCAGGCTCCTCTTTCCGTGGGATTTCCCAACAAGAATACTGGAGTGGGTTGCCAATTTGTCCTCCAAAGGATCTTCCCAATCCAGAATCAAACCCACATCTCTTGCATTTCCTTACATTGGCAGGAGGATTCTTTACCACTGAGCTAACTGGGAAGACCCAGGTAAAGGTTAGGAATGTGTCAAAAGCAAGCATGGTCTAATTAGAAACAAAACAATGTTCCAGCATTTTTCCAGAAATGCATAATTTAAAATAAAGATAAAGATATTCTTTGTAGTTTAAATTAAGAGCAGATAACACAATATTTTAGTTGCTGGTGTATATTAATACTTAAAAGTCAAATCAATGATTAATATGTAGATTTGCATAATTGCAAAACTGATCTTTAGTATTTGTTTATAAATCATACACTATTGTATTAATGATTTAATGTTACAAAATAAGCAAAAGTATAAATTAAAAATAAAAATTATTTCACAATTTATTTACTCATGATTTTTAAAAGATTTTGCTCATAGATAATATGATAGAAAATGCTTTGCTAATTTTGAAAATTTAGTATAGCACTTTGAGTCAACAAATTCAAAGGTTGATTTTTAGTTCAGTTTATATAAATAATTGATTTTATTCACTGTTGCAGGTAAAAAAATATGTCATAATAAGGTTAGTTTCAAACTAAAGGAGTACTGTCATCTATGCCTACCACATCATGATATTAAAATTTCTGTCACACTTACAAATTCTGTCAGTGTTTTTACTGAAATTGATCTGTAAAGTTTCATTTTCCCTAGTACCCAGTACTTGTTTTAAGCTGATCAGAAAATGATGCCTTTTGTTAACTAGTATATTGAACAACCATGGAAACATTCACTTAAATTTTTGTAAAATATGTTAGAACATTTTATTTCTGGTGGAGTTTGAAACTCTGAATATTTTTATAGGTGACATGCATTCATTTTCAGTAACTAAACTGCCTAATGCAAATAGTCACCAAGAGGCCATATCAATAATTTTTACTCTATAGCACAAGTTTCTTTCAAAAACTCAGAAACTGCCATTCACTGTTTCGCCAGTTCAAGTTTGATGCGTGAAACAGGACACTCAAAGCTGGTGCACTGGGACAACTCAGAGGGACGGGATGAGGAGGGAGGTGGGAGAGGGTTCGGGATGGGGCACACATGTATACCCATGGCTGATTCATGTCAATGTATGGCAAAAACCACCACAGCATTGTAAAGTAATTAGCCTCCAATTAAAATAAATAAATACATTTTTGAAATGTTAATATACTTTGAAGAGTCACATTTTCTTTTTCATATTTGCCTGAAACCATATGAGAAATTTTCTACTTGTTTGGAAAGATTTTTCTCTAAAAGAAAAATGTGTTGTTCATATCCAAGTTCAACTCAAGTTTTTGAGACAAAGCAGCCAGCACATTTCTAAGTAATACTTTTGATCTTCAGGATCATAGCTCTTCCTGTAGTAATCTATTTAAAAGATTTTACTATGTATAAAGATTTTTAATTTTTATATCAGTAATACTGACATAGTAAAGCATTTTATCCACTGCTGCCTTTATTTTCCTTCCTTTAATGTCTTGGCTACAAATAATGTAGTGACTACATTTCATCTATGATTCAATTTCTTCACTGTTATCTTCTACTCACTTTTTTTTAAATGAAGTCAAAGAAACCAGTATTTGGTGGTTACTTTTTATATTTTTTCTAACTAATGAAAATATTTATGTACTATTAATTAAAATAATTATTTACTGTTGAAACTTTATCAGATGAGTTTCCCTCGTAGCTCAGTTGGTAAAGAATCTGCCTGCAGTGCAGGAGACCTAGGTTCAATTCCTGGGTTGGGAAGATCCCCTGAAGAATGAAATGCAAATCCACTCCAGTATTCTTGTCCAGAGAATCCCATGGACAGAGGAGTCTGGCAGACTACAGTCCATGCGGTTGCAAAGAGTCAGGCACAACTTAGCGACTACACCACCAACCACCACCAGCACCTTATGCAACATATATTGTTTTCAGAGGTTCACAGAAAAAAAATAATTTGAATATTTTTCCTCAAATTTCCTGAGATAAGATTTGTTAGAAACATGTTTTACCACCCAACTACAGTAGCTCACATACTCAGTAACTTGATCTGTTACTTGCTTTTCTAAATCTTTGGCACTGTTTTCTGTGTATTTTTTAACAGTATCTTCTGATGAAAGAACACATTTATAGTTTAAGATCAGATTATTTTTCTAGTGTATTATTTTAGCAAGTTTCACTCTGAAAGGAATAACAAGTATTTCTCCAATTATATCTGATTATTCTTTTTCAAGACCAAGAATTCTCAAAAAACTATCTAAATATTTACTGTTATGTTGACATCAGTGATATTTTATAAAAAATTTTACTGAGCATTAATGTTTTTAAAAATCACTGAAACTATTGTAGATGTTTTTATTCCTGTTTTGTATGCTTATTTTTAAAATGTATTTTGCTATTCATCATGGTGAATTCATATGTTAATTAACATCTAAATGTTAAATATTTACTTAAGGTGTTGGACATTTTAAGAATAATGTTATAAATCCATGTTACAAATATTCTCCTTAAATGTGAATGTTGAAATCAAACTTTTGTTCAGATCTGATTAGCTTATCATTGTCTTAATCTTGTGCTGTGGGTAATGAAATGGCAGGCTAGATTTAGAAATGTCAGTTCTGCAGTTTTGATATAAGAGTGAATGAGAATGCTAGTGATGATCTGATTCAAATATTAATAAAGAGAAAGACATAGAGTTATTTGAAGAAATTATGGTCAGAAACTTCTAAAAATGTATGAAAAACATTAGCATACCCAACTCAGAAGCTCAAATTTTATATAAACTCAGATTCACATGCTCAAAATCACACTGGTAAAAGTCAATGACAATAAGTCTTGAAAGTAGTTTGTACATGCGTGCTCAGTCATGTCTGACTCTTTGCGACCTCATGGACTATAGCCCACTGGGCTCCTCTGTCCATGAGGTTTCCCAGGGAAGAATACTGGAGCGGGTTAACATTTCCTCCTCCAGGGTATCTTCCCTACCAAAGGATCAAACTCTTTTGCATTTCCTGCATTGGCAGCAGGATTCCTTGAACTAGTGCCAACTGGGAAGTCCTTGAAAGTAATAAGACTAAATGGTATGGACCTAACAGAAGCAGAAGATATTAAGAAGAGGTAGCAAGAATACACAGAAGAACTATATGAAAAAGATCTTCACAACCCAGATAATCACAATGGTGTGATCACTCACCTAGAGCCAGACTTTCTGGAATGCAAAATCAAGTGGCCCTTAGGAAGCATCACTATGAACAAAGCTAATCGAGCTGATGGAATTCTAGTTGAGCTATGTCAAATCCTAAAAGATGATGCTGTGAAAGTGCTGCACTCAATATGCCAGCAAATTTGGAGAACTCAGCAGTGGTCAGTTTTCATTCCAATCCCAAAGAAAGACAATGCCAAAGAATGCTCAAACTATCACACAATTGCACTCATTTCACAGACTAGCAAATTAACACTCAAAATTCTTCAAGCCAGGCTTCAAGAGCACGTGAACCGTGAACTTCCAGATGTTCAAGCTCGATTTAGAAAAGGCATAGGAACCAGAGATCAAATTGCCAACATCCGCTGGATCATGGAAAAAGCAAGAGAGTTCCAGAAAAACATCTATTTCTGCTTTATTGACCATGCCAAAGCCTTTGACTGTGTGGATCACGACAAACTGTGGAAAATTCTGAAAGAGATGGGAATACCAGAACACCTGACCTGCCTCCTGATAAATTGGTATGCAGGTCAAGAAGCAACAGTTGGAACTGGTCATGGAACAACAGACTGGTTCCAAATCAGGAAAGGAGTGTGTCAAGGCCATATATTGTCACCCTGCTTATTTAACTTATATGCAGAGTACATCATGAGAAACANCTGCCTCCTGATAAATCGGTATGCAGGTCAAGAAGCAACAGTTGGAACTGGTCATGGAACAACAGACTGGTTCCAAATCAGGAAAGGAGTGTGTCAAGGCCATATATTGTCACCCTGCTTATTTAACTTATATGCAGAGTACATCATGAGAAACACTGGGTTGGATGAAACACAGGCTGGAATCAAGATTGCTGGGGGGAAATATCAATAATCTCAATATGCAAATGACACCACACTTATGTCAGAAATCAAAGAAGAATTAAAAAGCCTCTTGATGAAAGTGAAAGAGGAGAGTGAAAATGTTGGCTTCAAACTCAGCATTCAGAAAACTAAGATCATGGCATCTGGTCCCATCACTTCATGGCAAATAGATGGAGAAACAGTGGAAACAGTGACAGACTTTATTTTTTTTGGTGGAGGGGCTTCAAAATCACTGCAGATGGTGACTGCAGCCATTAAATTAAAAGATGCTTGCTTCTTGGAAGAAAAGTTATGACCAACATAGACAGCATATTCAAAAGCAGAGACGTTACTTTTCCAACAAAGGTCCATCTAGTCAAGGCTATGGTTTTTCCAGTAGTCATGTATGGATGTGAGAGTTGGACTATACAGAAAGCTGAGCACCTAAGAATTGATACTTTTGAACTATGGTGTTGGAGAAGACTCTTGAGAGTCCCCTTGGACTGCAAGGCAATCCAACCATTCCATCCTAAAGGAAAGCAGTGCTGAATATTCATTGGAGGACTGATGCTGAAGCTGAAACACCCATCCTTTGGCCACTTGATGCTGCAGTCTATGGGGTCATAAAGAGTTGGACACGAGTGACTGAGTGACTGAACTGAACTGAACTGAACAGGGATCCTTAACAAGATTAACAGCTGATTTCTCATTAGAAACCATGGTGGCCTGAAAGTATTTTTCATAGTTTGGGCTGCTGTAACATAATACCAGAGACAGGGTGGCTTTCAAACAACAGAAATTTATTTCTCACAGTTCTGACGGTTTAGAGTCCATAATCAAGGTGACAGAATATTCAGTGTCTGGTGAAGTTTTGCTTCCTGAATCATAGATGGCATCGTCTCACTCTGTTTTCAGTTTTCAGAGTTTTCTGCATCTCTATTATAAGGGCACTAATTCTAATCATGAGTGGTCCATACTCGTGACCTATTCTACCCACAGACCCCACATATTAACACCATTATTTTGGGGGTTAGGGTCTCAATATACGAATTTTAAGGATCCTGACAGTGGTAGCATGACATAGTCAATGTTCCAAAAGAAAAAGAAAAAAAAATCTGACAGTCATGAATTGTTTGTTCAGCAACTATCATTCAAACTTAAAGGACAAAACAAGCATTTTGTTCTCAAAAGAACAAAAACAAAGAGAGAAAAACTGTTGGACTATTAGACTTTCCCTACAAGAAATGCTAAAAGGCAATTTTCAGGCTAAAATGAAAAGACATTAGAAAATAAGTAGACCTCACATGTTACATAGGAGAAAAGATTTTATATACTATTAAATTTAACCTGATATCAATTCAAACTGGAGTGCTAATTTATTGTTGATTATAATTCATGAGGCAACCACTCAAAAATATCTCAAAACAAATAATATAAAAATAATAATAGAATCTAACTGATAGCCAAGAAAATATCTGTTTAACAATTATAAGACACATTTTGGGGGATTATAGAACAGAAAAAATATATAGCATAGAGAAAACAAACAGCAAATTGGCAGAAGTGAGTTCTTTTCAGTAATTACCTATAAGTTAAACTCTCATATTAATAAGTAAAAATTCTTAGAATACTATTTTTTCCCTCTGAGATTAAGAATAGCAAGAGGGTCTGTTCTTACAACTCCTATCCAACATTGATCTAAAATTCATATGGAAATACAAGGATTCCTGAATAGCCAAAATGACCTTGAAAGAGAAGTTGGAGGATTCACACATGATTCAAAAACTAACTACAAAGATATATAAATTAAAATAGTTGGTACTGCCAAGAGCACAAATGAATAGATCAATGGAATAAAATTAAGATTACAGAAATAAACCCACATGTCTATGCTCAATTGATTTTAGACAGGGATGACAAGACTATACAATGGGAAAAGAATTATCTTTACAGCAAACTGAGTCATTTCAGTCACTCAGTAGTGTCCAGATCTTTGCAACCGCATGGACTGAAGCACATGAGTCTTCCCTGTCCTTCACCAACTCTCAGAACTTGCTCAAACTCAAGTCCATCAAGTCGGTGATGCCATCCAACTATTTCAACCTCTGTCATCCCCATCTCCTCCTACCCTCGGTCTATCCCAGCATCAGTGTCTTTTCTAATGAGTCAGCTCTTTGCATAACGTGGCCAAAGTGTTGGAGCTTCAGCTCCAGCATCAGTCCTTCCAATGAATACTCAGTATTAATTTCTGTTAGGATTGACTGGTTTGAATCTTTGCTGTCCAAGGGACTCTCAAGGGTCTTCTCCAGCCCAACAGTTTAAAAGCATCAATTTTTTGGTGCCCAGCCTTCTTTATGATCTAACTCTCACATCCATACATTATTACTGGAAATACCATAGCTCTGACTAGACTGACTTTTGTTGCCAAAGTGATGTCTCTGCTTTTCAATATGCTGTCTATGTTTTTCATAGCTTTTCTTCCAAAGAGCAAGTGCCTTTTAATTTCATGGCTGCAGTCACCATCTGTGGTGATTTTGGAGCCCAAGAAAATAAAGTATGTCACTGTTGCCATTGGTGCCCCACCTATTTGCCTTGAAGAGATGGGACCAGATGCCATGATCTTAGTTTTTTGAAATCTGAGTTTTAATCCAGCTTTTTCACTCTTGTCATTCACGTTCATCAAGAGCTTCTTTAGTTCCTCTTCATTTTCTGCCATAAGGGTGATGTCATCTGTGTATCTGAGGTTACTGACATTTCTGCTGGCAGTCTTGATTCCAGCTTGTGCTTCATTCAGCCTGGCATTTCGCATGATGTACTCTGCATAGAAGTTAAACAAGCAGGATGATAATATACAGTCTTGACATACTCCGTTCCAAATTTTGGACCAGTCTGTTGTTCCCTGTCTAGTTCTAACTGTTACTTCTTCACCTGCATACAGGTTTCTCAGGAGGCAGGTCAGGTGGTCTGGTATTTCTATCTCTTTCAGAATTTTCCAGTTTGTTGTGATCCACACAATCATAGGCTTAACTCAATGAAACAGAAGTAGATGCTTTTCTGGAACTCTCTTGCTTTTTCTATGTTCCAATGGATGCTGGCAATGTGATCTCTGGTTCAGCAAATGGCACTGGACAATTGGATATCCACATTCAAAATAATAAGTTTGATCTCTTCATATTATATGCAAAAATTGACTCAAAATCTATCAATGGCTAAAAGTATAAGAACTAAAACTATAAAACAAAAAAAATAGGTTAAAAACTTTACTTTGGATTAGGCAATACTTTCTTAAATATGACAACAAAACCAGAAAAATATTAAAAGAAAACTTTTAGAATGGGAGAAACTATTTGAAGTCATATATTTGATAAGGACTCGAACATAGAATTCTTCAGTTCAGTTCAGTCGCTCAGTCACGTCCAACTCTTTGTGACCCAATGAATTGCAGCATGCCAGGCCTCCCTGTCCATCACCAACTCCCGGAGTTCACTCAGATTCATGACCATCAAGTCAGTGATGCCATCCAGCCATCTCATCCTCTGTCATCCCCTTCTCCTCCTGCCTCCAATCCCTCCCATCATCAGAGTCTTTTCCAATGAGTCAACTCTTCGCATGAGGTGTCCAAAGTACTGGAGCTTCAGCTTCAGCATCATTCCTTCCAAAGAAATCCCAGGGCCGATCTCCTTCAGAATGGACTGGTTGGATCTCCTTGCAATTAGAGCTCCACAAAAAAAACCCCACAAATTTTTGTTGTTTAGTCTCTAAGTCACGTCTGACTCTTCTGTGACCCCACCAGACTTCTTTGCAGCCAAATAACCCAGTTTAAAACTGGAAAAAGGATTTGAATGGATGTTTCTCCAAAGAAGATATATAATGACTAATATCAAAAGATATTATTTAATTGAAAAACAAAGAAAATAACAAGTGCTGATAGTGTCCGTATGTATGTGAAAAAATGAAATCCTCATATACTGGTGGAAATGTAAAATGGACATCAACTATGGATAGATTTGACAGCTTCTCAGTAAGTTAAATACAGAATCACTGTATGATCCAGTAATATCGCTTCTATGTATATGCACGGGATTTCCCTGGTGGCTCAGATAGTAAAGAATCTGCCTACAGTGCAGTGCAGGAGACCTTAGTTCCATCCCTGGGTTGGGAAATCCCCAGGAGAAGGGAATGGCAACTCACTCTAGTATTCTTCCCTAGAGAATTTCATGGACAGAGGAGTCTGGCAGGCAAACAGTTCATGGGATCAGAAAGTCAAACACATAAATTGAAAATATATGTTCACAAAAACTCATACATGAATGTTCTTAGCAGCATTATTCATAATAGAAAAAAAGTGAAAACAATCTACATTTCCATCAAATGATGAATAAATTATTCAAAATGTATCTGCAGAGTGGAGTATTGTGCAACCATAAAAAGGAGTGAAGAAAGTACTGATAATAATGCAGCATGGATGAAGCCAGACACAAAAGGTAACCTCTTGTGTGATTCCATTTATATGAAATGTCCAGAGTAATCAATGGAGACAGTATAATATGTTAGTGGTTGCCAGAGGTGAGGAGAAATTGTGACGTTTAGGGTTTTTATTTATGCCTAATATTTTATAGTAGTGAGGGTTTCACAGCATTGCAAATATACTTAAAATCGCTGAGTTGTATACTGTGAAATGGTTTTAAAAATAAAACTATCATCATAATTACTATCCCATATTCCCTGAAATGCATTTTCACAGTCTCTCCTTTAGGACACCTGTCCAGAAGAGTTCTATTGTAGTGAAAACATGCTCCTATGTATGCTGATCCACTGAATCCCACTGTTGCAAATATAATTAATCACCTTCCTAGAGTAAGGAACTGGACAACAGCAGCTGTGAGGATAGAGAAATAACGATATGGTCAGCTCCCAGACACATTATCAGTTTACCTCTGCACAAGGAAAACATAAAATAAGTGTAGGAATAAAAGCAAAGTGCTGCAGAAAGAACACTTTATTGTAGAAGCAGCATTTACTGTAGAAGCAGCATTCAAGGAAACTTGAAATTTGAAGACAATATAATTATGAAGCAGGGCTTCCCTGGTGGCTCACTGATAGACCACCTTCTGGTGCAGGGGATGTGGGTTCCTTCCTTGGGTGAAGATCCCCTGGAGAAGGAAATGGCAACCCACTCCAGTATTCTTGCCTGGGAAATCTCATGAACAGAGGAGCCTGGTGGGTTGCAAAAGAGTTGGACACAAGTTAGAAACTAAACAACAGCTACAACAATTATGAAGTGAAGAGTGGCCATCAAAAGCAAAGGCAACAGCATGAACAAACATGGAAGAATAGAACAATGACTAAAAGATGAGATACAAAGAATACAGTTTTCCCCTGCTATTTGAAAGGAGACTGTTCCTGTGAAAACTTGTGTAAGCTGAAGTGGTGTAAAGTGAAGAAGCAATTACCTTAAGACACATCTTGATAATAGATTCACAAAATCAACTGAGATAAAGCCCAGATGCTCCCAAACATGGCTCAAAGCTATGGTTGCTTGATGCTGAGATGCTGAGTTGAGATACTATACTCAATGCTCTGGGTATATGCTACTTCCAGGATAATTTGCTGCAAAACAAACATGTAAAAGCAAAAATCCTCTTTGGATTTCTTTCAGTTTGTGAAAACAGATACTAATGTGGGTCTTTCATAAAGCCTAGTGGCATAAAGAGAACTTTCAAAAAGCAGGAACACGTGACTCAGTATAGGTCCAGCTCCTCAGAATGGACTGTGAATTTATGAGTACATAACAAACCCAAACCATAAATTTAGCTTGCTCCTTATTATTATTACTGCTCTTCTTACTAACATTATTATTATCTTAAGCAAAGCATACAAAATTATTTTACAGTAGCTTCATTTCTTTGGTGAAATGGTCCCTGGTGGAGATGATAATCTGTCATCAATAACTGTACCAGAAAATTAAGAACTTTTTAGATCTGAAAGTCTTAAAATTTTTGTCTTCCTAGCATTTTTATACTTTGGATTCTCATCTGTTTTCAGGGAAGAAAACATATTCAATCACTTTATACTTTCAATAGAAAAAATTGCAGACAGCTGGGCTTTCTTACCTTACGTGCACATTGACAAAATCAAAAAGTAATTTTAGTGCCTGGCATTCCTTGTTTCCCTTCTCGACTCCCAGCTGTCCATCCTTCCAGAAAATTATTTACCTTCAAAATCAGGCTAAAACCTAAAGACTGAATACCTTGAAAGTTATACAAGAGGTTAAATTCCTCACATAATGATATTCAGGATGATTAAACTGGAAGAGAGTGATATGATTCTACAGGTGGATAATAAGCAAATACGACAATATAAAAGGCTAGATTGGGGGGCAATGCAGGACCCAGGTAGGAGGGCACTGCATGGTCAGTGTGAATGTTGCTGAGGGTGTGAATTAAGGAACTGACAATACAAATGGAAAGGGGAAGCGGATGTAGAGACCACTGCACAGGTAGTTTGGTAAATGATTGGCTCTAGGAAAATGAAGACAAGTCAGTTTCGAAACCAAGGTGTTGGGAAGAATGGAAAGACTATTATGTGAAGGAAAAATGAGAGGAACAAAATTGTATTTTAAGAAGATAATGATTTGATTCTAAAGCATGCTCAGTTGAATTACCAGTGGGAATTTCAGGGGCAGATACCCAGCAAATAATTGTTAATTGGAGGCTGTTCTCAGAAAATGAATGAGAAACATGATTTTGAATTTTAGTTATACCTGTTTATAAGCAATATTTAGGTCTAATATAGTGGAATAAAATACTTGGGAAAAGAATTCAGTAAGAAGAATGTCTTCATGACTATTTCTAACTGAATAACACACTTGTGTACCATAAACCCCTATCACCATAAAAGTGAATCCCAGAAGTGCTAAAACTCTACCAAGCAAAACTCATAGACTCTACTCCACCTGAACTTGTTTTTCTCTCATTCTTGTTCTTTTTTCCCATGGATCTAAGTTAGCGGACTCATATCACTTGAAAGTTTTACATAGGGTGTGACTTTCTGGATCTGCCAAATGGATAATACAACATGCAATCTCTCCATGATTTCCACAAATTTAGCTCTTACTTTCCCTGATGGCAGTTGTTTCTTCAATTTAATATTTTTGCCACATTTCTCTCTTTTTCTTTATATATATAGATTTTTTTTAACTGAAANTCTTATACACATCTAATACTTTTCAGTATTCGGTATTTTATTATGAATTAATTTTTCCTGTCTTTGAGACTTTAGCATCATGAGGATGGAGAATATCTCTTGTTTTGATCCCTCCTTTATTCCTCATGCCCAAAATCATGTTTGGGCTCAACTATTTGTTGAAGAAATGAATGAACAAGAAAATTATCAATAAATTAATATAAAAGATGTAATGAAAATAATTACTTCATTTGCATGACAAGAGGCCTTTAATGACTTTACAGAGGGCAGTAGCATCATATTGGAAGAAATTAGAAGAAATTGATTGAATTTCATGAATGTTAGCCTAGCACTTGAAGGAGGAGGGTATAATTTTGAGCATGCTAAATAAGCCGTTTTAGATAGAGTGCTCTTGCCTGAAAAATCCCATGGACGGAGGAGCCTGGTAGGCTGCAGTCTGTGGGGTCGCTAAGAGTCGGACACTACTGAGCGACTTCACTTTCACTTTCATGCATTGGAGAAGGAGATGGCAATCCACTCCAGTGTTCTTGCCTGGAGAATCTCAGGGATGGCGGAGCCTGGTGGGCTACAATCAATGGGGTCACACAGAGTCGGACACAACTGAAGCAACAGCAGCAGCAGCAGCAAAGATAATTTTATACAAAAAAATGCTTTTGGTAATATAATTTATTTAAATTTATAATTTGTTTCTTGTGATATTGGATTATTACATCAGTGACAAAATACATTAAAACTTAAGATAAACATTCTTTTGAATATTCAACATCTAGAGCAACCCACGAGACAGTTGTCAAAGGGATAAGTAAAAGTGTTAGTCACTCAGTCATGTCCGACTCTTTGCAACCTTATGGACTGTAGCCCACCAGGCTCCTCTTTCCGTGGGATTCTCCAGGCAAATATACTGGAGCAGGTTGTCATGCCCTTCTCCAGTCAAAGGGATAATATCACTATAAATCTCTCTTCAAAGTAAGTTTGAACACTAAACCAAAATATAGAATTTAATGCTAGGCTTTTAATCAAATTCTTAAGTAGGCATTCTTGTTTGTAGAACACAAGAGAGATGTAACATTGTTTTTCTTCAAAAAGAGAGAATAATCACCAATGAGATTAAGTGAATTTATGAACATATCTTAGTTCAGAAGAGCAGACTAATCATAGTATTTGGTAAATTAGCTACACAAGAAATTTCATGTACATGGGAAGAGTATAGATTACTGGGAACAGAAAAGTTAACGTAAATAAGTAAATAGTAAATGGTGTGTGCTCAGTCTCTCAGCCATATCCAACTCTTTGCAACCCTATGGACCATAGCCTACCAGGCTCTTCTGTCCATGACAGTTTTCAGGCAAGAATACTGGAGTGGGTTGCCATTTCCTCCTCCAGGGGATCTTCCTGACCCAGGAAGATCTCTTGAGACGCATCTCTTGCATTGGCAGGTGGATTCTTTGCCACTATAGCCACATGGGATGCCCAAGTAAATGTATTATGACTTAATCCTAAATCTTTCCTCACTGTTTCTGGTCAGTGCTTTTTGACATTACAAATCATGAACACTTCCTGCTCGAATTCACAATGAACTTTTTCATGATCTGCAATTCCTGCCATTCTAGAACTTGTGCTGCTGCTACAGGGCAATAGACATGAATCAGAGCAAACTCTAGGAGATAGTGAAGGACAGGGAAGCTGGGCATGCTGCAGTCCATGGGGTCAGAAAAAGTCGGACAGGACTTAGTGACTGAACAACAAACAACAATGGAGATTGGTCACTGAGTTTATAACTCTCCTGGGAGCAAAAATGGCCGTGTTATGAAGGGAAAGGGTCAGTTATTTGTTGTAGCAATCTTACTCCTCATCTGTACATCCACCCTCCCCCAAATGCATGCGTCTAAACACTCTCTCTCAGCAATATTAGCAAGAAAAATCCAATGGATTGTAATTATACCAAAGGCTTCCCAGGTGGCTCAGTGGTGAAGAATCCACCTGCCAGTGCAGGAGACTCTGGTTAGATCTCTGGGTCAGGAAGATCCTCTGGAGAAAGAAATGGCTACCTACTCCAGTATTCTTGTCTGGGAAACGCTATGGACAGAGGAGCCTGGCAAATGCAGTCCTTGGGGTCACAAAAGAGTTGGACACGACTGAGCAACTACACAACAACAAAAACAAATATTGGCTTCAAAATGCATGTTTAAATGGAGTACAAACCATGTGATATTTGACTTGGTTTTGCCAAGTTGTTTGTGCTGGTTCTTCCCCTCAAAATAAAATCATGATGTTGAGATACTCTTTCTATGGGCCTTTGATTCCTACTACCATTAACTGCTTGCACTCTAGGACACTGAAAATATAGGTATATCGAAGGCAGCTTCATCAGAAGAAAGGGATTTTAATTCTCTTTCTAAAACAAAAACATTACTGCACTATTTTTGTATCTGCTCATCAAACAAATTAAATTTCTTTTGATCAGTTACTTCACATCACATTATTAAAAGATTATGTTACAGTGCAAACTGGTCATTTTGTGACAGAGGAAGCAAATTAGATTGTAATTCAATGCAGGCTAACAGGTTTTAGATCAAAGACTGGTTCCTGGCAATTTTCATAATTAAGAGACTATCTATAAACATGAGGCTTGCAATGCTTAATTTGAATTCAGCATGGACCACTTTCTCCTGGTGTATATAGAAATGTCACTTACTTTTAAATGAATAAACATGACTTTAGTAAAGAGTTCTTGCATTAAAGATAACATGTTGATTATTCTTTTAAACATTACTTGTGTTTCAGTAAGTTCAGTTTGTTAGGTCATGGTGTTTGTGGGAGTCAAGTGCCTAGTAAGGATAAGTTAGTTTCCTTTGCTCCATGTTTTCAGATAACATGCTAAACCTGACTTATTAATACAGATTTTTATGTAATACAGTTCAGTACAGTTCAGTTGCTCAGTCATGTCCAACTCTTTGCGACCCATGAATTGCAGCATGCCAGGCCTCCCTGTTCATCACCAACTCCCGGAGTCTATCTAAACCCATGTCCATTGAGTTTGTGATGCCATCCAATCATCTCATCCTCTGTTGTCCCCTTCTCCTCCTGCCCTCAATCTTTCCCAGCATCAAGGTCGTTTCAAATGAGTCAGTTCTTCGCATCAGGTGGCCAAAGTATTGGATTTCAGCTTCAACATCAGTCCTTCCAATGAACACCCAGGACTGATCTCCTTTAGGAGAGACTGGTTGGATCTCCTTGCAGTCCAAGGGACTCTCAAGAGTCTTCTCCAACACCACAGTTGAAAAGCATCAATTCTTCAATGCTCAGCCTTCTTCACAGTCCGACTCTCACATCCATACATGACCACAGGAAAAACCATAGCCTTGACTAGACAGACGGGCCTTTGTTGACAAAGTAATGTCTCTGCTTTTTAATTTGCTATCTAGGTTGGTCATAACTTTCCTTCCAAGGAGTAAGCATAAAGCTAAACGAGAATCAGGATCAGGCTAAAATCTTACATTCTTTATGGTAGGAGTCCCCAACCTCTAGAATCTAGTGCCTGATGATCTAAGGTGGCGCTGATATAATAATAATAAACTGCACAATAAATGCAATGCATTTGAATCATCCTGAAACCATCATCTCCCCCGACCCAATCTATGAAAAAAATTATCTTTCATGAAACCAGTCCCTGATATCAAAAAGATTGGGGCCACTGCCTTAAGGTAACCTCAGCCCTCTGAAAGTGAAAGAAGAGCAAAGGTTACTATGGGAAATCAGTGTGTCCCTAAGGGCTTCCCTGGTGGCTCAGTTGGTAAAGAATCTGCCTGCAATGAAAGAGACTGAGACTAAGGTTCTTTCCCTGGGTCAGAAAGATTGCCCTGGAGAAGGAAATAGCAACCCCCTCCAGAATTCTTGCCTCCGAAATCCCCATGGACAGAGGAGCCTGGCGGGGGCTACAGTCCATGGGCTCACAAGAGTTAAACATAACTTGGTGATTAAACCACCACTACCAACCCAGGTAAATTCTTCCATTGCCATGCCATGTTTTGCATGTTTGGTATTCATATTGTATGGGAATGGGACTGTGACTAAAAGAATATTGTGACATGGTTCACTGGAAAGGGAGTTTTTTCTTTGTTGTGTGTTCTTTACCAAAAAAAAAAAAAAAAAAAAAAAAAACTTGGAGCTAGGTTAGAGAAAGCTATGCCTCGGTTCTTATTTTGTCCCTCTGGGAAATATAGTATCAACAGTTTCCCAAAATGCTGATATTCAGACCAACTTTTATCCTCTTTTATAACACTTCCTAATGTCAAAGGNAAAAAAAAAAAAAAAAAAAACTTGGAGCTAGGTTAGAGAAAGCTATGCCTCGGTTCTTATTTTGTCCCTCTGGGAAATATAGTATCAACAGTTTCCCAAAATGCTGATATTCAGACCAACTTTTATCCTCTTTTATAACACTTCCTAATGTCAAAGGATCATACACAGTGTGAATAATCATCCAAAGTAACTTTTATTGGACATCTAGTACACAATGCTTTAGACTCATGGGAAGAACACATCTGTACTCAATTAATTTGTGTTTATTTTTTCAAAATCAGGTTAACATTCTAAGACCTCAAATGTATAGTCTGTGATGCTAGGCTGAAGAATTAACTTATGAGGGGGGAATATTAGTTTTAGATGATTTGGGGTTTAGAATAAAGGAGTGGAGAAATTGTGAAAATTAAAAGACAAAGGAGGTAAAGGAATCTGGGAAGAACACACCATTGGTGCTATATAGTTTGTGAGTCTCTTTAAAGCTCTTTGTAAAAACAGAGTAACAAATAAAACCAAGGTACAACACTTACCATTATCTAGGTAATATGATATCTTCCATAAACTCCAAAATACAAGTGGGAGGGAAAACATATCTCACAAACTGAAGACGCACATCAGAACTGTGAGAAATAAATTGAATAAGCCATTCAGTCTATGGTATTTTGTTACAGCAGCCTGATCAAACCGACACTCATAAAATATGTTTAAATCCATGAGTTCATAATGATGCAAAAAAAAAAAGATAAAAGAGCTAATTGGTTGTTTTCAGAAGGTGTTTGGGGACAATTTCATTATTGTGGGAAATGGGAAATAAAAGGAAAAAAATAAAATATTTATCCTCCCTTACAGATATGACTGAGTACCAAAATAACAGTCGAGAGAGGTCCTCTATGTATAAAATTATCCCACCCAGTAAATGAAGAGTAAACGACAGCAGTGGAATATCACCATTTTATAACTCCCATCAAATTAATGGATCTAGTTATAGCAATCACAGCTGCTAATATCACAAAAAGAAGGACAACCAAACAGCATGTACCTCCTAATAAAAGAACACAGNTCTATGTATAAAATTATCCCACCCAGTAAATGAAGAGTAAACGACAGCAGTGGAATATCACCATTTTATAACTCCCATCAAATTAATGGATCTAGTTATAGCAATCACAGCTGCTAATATCACAAAAAGAAGGACAACCAAACAGCATGTACCTCCTAATAAAAGAACACAGTATAAGCTGCAATGTTGCCAAAGGGAATGAGTCTGAGTCTAATCAAATTTCTGTATCAGCTGCCAAACAGTGGAAAAATAAGCATCAGGGGCATGTTTAAACCTATAGGTTATTAGCTATCTATCTTACGCATCGTTGTATCAAGACTGTTCTCTCTATTTGTCCCCCTTGCCGCTCCCCCAACCCCCACCACCCCCTTCCCCTGCTGTATCTACAAGACCATCCTCTCCATCTGCATCTCTATACCT
>SJYA01000577.1:358913-389793 GCA_006410615.1 Neotragus moschatus | reverse complement strand
ACCCCCCACCCCCACCCCCAAAAAAACTAAAACCAGGAGAGATAAAATACAATTTCTAAGAATGTATATTTGAGGAATGAATCTTCAGTGACTTAATTTGGTTAGGAATTTATTGAGTACATGCAGTTTGCAAGTTATGATATAGACCCTAGAATATCTAGGTGATACAACTATAAAGAAATGAAAAGACATAATTACTATAAAAGTAGAAATTGGTTACATTTTGGGGGAAGGAAGAGATTATTATGAAATGGAGCACAGAAAGGGCCTTCTGGGGTTCTGGGCATTTGTTTAGTTTCTCAACATGAATAATGTGTAGTAGGTGTTGGTCTTATGATAATTCATTAATTCATTGTACTGTATATTTTCATATTTGTACCTTATTTACATTTTAAAAATTAAAAAAAAAAGAAATTTTGTAAGTTAGGAAAAATAATCCCTTGGTGATGTTTTTGTTGCTGTTGTTCGGTCACTAAGTCATACCTGACTCTTTGTGATCCGATGGGCTGCAGCACAGCAAGGTTCTGTGTCCTTTACTGTCTCTCAGAGTTTGTTCTACTTCATGGTCATTGAGTGGGTGATGCTCTCTAACCATCTCGGCTTCTCCTCCTGCACTCAATCTTTTCCTGCATCAGAGTCTTTTCCGGTGAGTCAGCTCTTCACATCAGGTGGCCAAGTACTGGAGAGTCAGCTTCTGCATTAGTCCTTCAAATGAATATTCAGGGTTGATTTCCTTTAGGATTGACTGATGTCTTCCTGCAGCCCAAGGGACTCTCAAGAGTCTTTTCCAG
Organism: Neotragus moschatus; assembly: GCA_006410615.1. Taxonomy (NCBI): domain Eukaryota; kingdom Metazoa; phylum Chordata; class Mammalia; order Artiodactyla; family Bovidae; genus Neotragus; species Neotragus moschatus. Next base: position 389,002 of record SJYA01000577.1, on the reverse strand, counting down.
ACCCTATACCAAGATCTTAGTTTTTGAATGTTGAGTTTCAAGTCAGCTTTTTTACACTCCTCTTTCATCTTTATCAAGAGGTTCTTTAATTCCTCTTTATTTTCTGCCATTAGAGTTGTATCATCTGCATATCTGAAGTTGTTGATATTTCTCCAGGCAATCTTGATTCCAGCTTGTGATTCATCCAGCCTGGTATTTCACATAATGAACTCTGCAGTAGTACCTAAAAATTAAGCAGGGTGTCATTTTAATTTTCTTAACCTTTTCTGTCCTGAATAAAATAATCCCAATGCAGTTAACCAGAACTGAGCTTTTATTTTTAGGTTGATTACCTGCTTTCATTTTCCTTCTTTATCTCTAGAGATCAAAACAGAGACTGGCACATATTAGGTGTCCTGTAAATATTGCTTGAATGATTTAGCATCTAGGTTCAAAGTTTTTAACACCTTTTAGTTTTTTGGGTTTTTTTTAATCTAAGAAGAAATGCTCTTTTAATGCTAACTGAGGCAAGGGTATTCTTTGAAAGATTTAAGAGGAGCTGGCCTTATAATTTGAACTCTTCATCATAATAAATTATCTATTAAGATGCTTTCATGAATGTTCAGTTCCTATTTTCTTACTAAGTTTCCAGATCATTTTTATTATATTACCCTTTGCGTACAAAAGTGAAAAAAGACTAAATTGTTGCTTTTGTAAAGTTTAGGAGCATCAAATGAATTATGGCACAAAATATCCCTGATTCAAAGCTAAACAAATTACAGCTGAAATGCTGGTGAGAATACACATCATAGGATCAGAAAACATCATTAAGCTAATGATCAATGATCTGTAATTACTTAGTTTTAAAAATGTAAAATGTCTTTATTGTCAACTTTATGCTGGGAAGAATCACCGTCAGTCAAATCATTGTTTTTGTTATCAATTGCCAATATCATTTCATAAATAAAATTTATACACAAATATGAGTTTTGTTATCCAAGTGTGTTAAGATTATAAACACTATTCCTAGACTCTTAAAAGTGAATAAAAAAAAAAGGGCAACCATCCCTGGTGGCTCAGTTGGTAAAGAATCCACCTGCAATACAGGAGACCTGATTTTGACCCCTGGGTCAGGAAGATCCCCTGGAGAAGTAAATGGTAACCCACTCCTGTATTCTTGCCTGGAGAATCCTGTGGACAAAGGAGCCTGGAGGGCTTCAGTTCACAAGGTCACAAGGGTCGACGCGACTTAGCAACTAAACCACCACCAAACTTTAACTTTTCCCTTTCTGTTCCCATACTGAGGCTGATAATAACCAGAACAAAATAGTAAGAGGCTTCAATGAAAATACATGCTTTTCATAGCCTTGATCATATTCAAAGCTTCAGTTTCCCAGTTCCTAGAAATAATGGAATTAGGGTATAAGTGGAAATTGAATGGGAAAAATATCAAAGCAAATGTCAGAAGCATCTTTTCATAAAATATTAGAAACACTTTAAAAAATAGAAAATAAAAAAAGAAACCCTACAAGCAAGGTTGTTAAAATCACTAGAGCTATTCCAAAAACAATTACACTAGATGACATCCTGAGGGGATGAGAGAAACTAAACACAAAAGTATAAACATCTACAGGTTAAGTGATCCTCACATATTAAACCTTCCCTTGCTCTCCCAAAGGTTCATTTGTATTTAGATACCAGTTACTGTGTGTCAGTTCACAGATTGGTAAATATATCTTACTTCTACAGTGAGAATTACACAGAATAGGAAAATAATGAAAGCTTACATAAAAGTCTTAAAGTGGTTTTGATTACTTGTAGTTACTGAAAGCCTAGGATGGGGTGAAGCTGAGACCATAAGATTTTTGAATCATTGCTAGTCTTTGATTTTGTTCATTCTAAGTGAACTTCCTTTTGCAATTTGTCTCTACCATAAGTATCGTAAAATGAGAAATTCACAGAATGACAGGACAGGGAAAAATCATTCAAGTTCCCTTTGGATGGCTGATCCACACACTAGGTTTTTGCTCTAGGTACAAAGTTATGTAATTTCAGAGGTAAAGAGACACTTCTACTTCCCCAGATACCCAACCTGCATTTCAAATGTATTAGCATCCCAATTTTTCTGATGTCTCATAGGTATGACTCCAATATTAATGTAACTGTAAATTCTGATTGATGGCATTTAGAAATCCTACTAGGTTTCTGACACAGCTTAGTAACTACCAGCAATATTGGGTTAGGTATAAGCCTCTCTGTAGTGATTTCTTCCTAGATCATTTGCTTAGTTAAAAAATAAATGTGATCAGAATTCTAAGTTGAAAATTATTTATGTGCTTTCCTTATTGCATTTCTTTCTTTTCAATATGTCCCCAGGGCATCCATCTTTCTGGGGGTTTCATTAGGTTTCCCTGAGAATAGTTAGAGTAAGAAATGAAGTTACATTTTGCTTTGGGCATTCGAAATAGGGTTTTGCAGTGAAACAATGGCCCTCCTAGCAAGGACATTTTCTTGAGAGAAGATTTTCCAGTTTCTTTTATAATATTCATCACATTAAGGGTTAAATCTGGAGAAATCAGTTCGTAGAGTTCTCCAGTAAGGAATGCAGTGGTGGTCTGGGACCATGAGGTCACCACACCTCCTGACAGAAGAGAAGAGGAGGTTAAGGTGTAGATGAAGGGCTGAGGGGGAAAAAAAACCACGACAGATTATTTACCCCTGGCCCTAAGGCATAGTATATAGGGTAGTGAAAGAGGCAGATGTGAGGATCTAGGTATAACACATACTTGGCATTGACTAGGACAGGGAAAAATAACAATTAAGTAACCCAGGGAAAAGAAGGAGTCTTGACTCCACTCCTTATTTGGAATTTTCAAAAGAAGCTGTCTTCATCACCAGAGATTCAGGTTGAAGTTTAACCTGCATTAAGTTCGATCTTTGTCTTTCTCACCCTTCTAGAGCTATGCTTCAGTTCAGGCAAACACCTTACAGCTGATTATACTGGATCCAACAGCTTGGGGCCAAGTATTTTAAGATCTCTGAGCTTCAACTTCTTCATTGATAAAAATAAAGACATGAGACAAACCATTTTTGATTTGCTTTAAAATCGGATGATGGGTTTGCTAAAAAAAAAAGCTGCAGTTTTAATTTGCTATTCAAAAAGATGTTTCTGATACACTGTATTATTTCTTTCTCTTGTATCTTCTTATTACTTATACTTATCTTTTAACAAACAATGGAAGTTAGCAGGATATATTGAGTTACAGTTTTATTTTGTAAGAAAGAAAAAATTTATGAAAGTTATAGAATCACAATTTACAGTAATAAGGCAAACCACATTTCTTTGAGAATCTTATGAAATACAGAGGTAGAGACAGGTCAACAAATCACATAGACTGCAGAGAAAATAAAATAGGATCTGAGCAAAAATTATCTAGATTAAGAAAAGTTATAAATGTGAACGTCAAAACATATTTATAGTTTACCATCAGAAGTTCTTTTCCCCTATAAACTACATATTCTTTCCATTGGGGGAGAAATTTCTCTTACAAGAGTTTTATGACTGTGTGCGAGAGGGTGGAATTCCCACATTTTAAAAATATTACTCTCACCATTTCCATGCAAACAAGAGAAAAAGGGAAACCAAATACTATTAGGTGTTGGATTACTTCTGCCCTAGGCTAAAACATTTTCTTAATTATACAATGACTATTTTTCCTTAAATGTCTGCATGATTGAATTGGCATAAGTCTATCTTGTCATCTACTCAAAATAAGTGATATGTTTCAACAGAACCTAAAGAGTTCCTACATAGATGTCTCCTGTTCATTTAATGTNTTGGGGAGAAATTTCTCTGACAAGAGTTTTATGACTGTGTGCGAGAGGGTGGAATTCCCACATTTTAAAAATATTACTCTCACTATTTCCATGCAAACAAGAGAAAAAGGGAAACCAAATACTATTAGGTGTTGGATTATTTCTGCCCTAGGCTAAAACATTTTCTTTATTATACAATGACTATTTTTCCTTAAATGTCTGCATGATTGAATTGGCATAAGTCTACCTTGTCATCTACTCAAAATAAGTGATATGTTTCAACAGAATCTAAAGAGTTCCTACATAGATGTCTCCTGTTCATTTAATGCTACTGAAGCACTTGACTTATCTTGTTATCATCACAGCAACAAAAGACTTTCCTAATAACCACATAACGTAAGCATTGCTAGACCCTGCCTGTACTATGAAGGTACAACTCATTCTCATGACTCCATTTGTCCTTCTCTAGCTCCTGGGACTTTCAAGGAGGAGAAAAAGACACAGCCTTCCTAGGCTGCAGTTCTCTGACTCATACTTACTTTAAATAGCACTTTTATCCACCATTTGTCCCGGTCACCGTGAACATTGATAGAGATATACTTAATTGAAGGAACTGAAGGCTAATTAAGATAAATGTATAGACAAAGTAAAAGAAAACTTTATGGAGGAGATAAAGTGGGATTTAAGACAGGAAGATCAAGGTCACAATCTCTGGTTGATTATCATCGAAGAAGGGAAAAAACACCAGATAATTGAAATGATGCATATTTTACGGAAAATAAACAATTTTTGGATGACCACAAATAAAAACAGGACATGTGGTAGAGAACCTTCAGAAATTAAATACCCAACCTACAGATAAAAGATGAAATAGTTTAAGAAAATTCATTCACACAAGCAAAGTAAAATAGCTAATGCAATTATTTGAATGATTAACAACAATTACAGACAAAACTATTTGCTATTGAGGAAAATAAAAAGATTTTCCCCATAATATTCCAATTGACTGGCTGCATTAATGTAATTCATAGGATTGATTAATCACTTAGCTTTGTTTTTATCAGCAGCTTTAGAGTCCTAAAGCTGTAAGCTCTCTAGGCTATACTTTATTTTCATTCTCTTCAAACTGAATCTTTGAATCCATTAATCACAAAATGCTTACTTACTGTGCTTCGTCTCACAAAGATTATCATTTGTGATTAACATGGGTTTTTTCACATAAATCAGTATAACAAAATTCAACATGGTTATCTCTTTTAAGTTTTAGCTTGACAAATGGTAACAGTTATTAAACATCAACTAAGTATATCCTAACTCCTTTTCACTTAAGTAGTGACCTTTAGGGGGAGACAAATGATGTAGTTCATTTTAAACAGTGGATCTCTTTAGCCAGATATTTCTGCATAAGCCATCTTCAACTTCTCTAGTCTCCAGAGATAATCCTTTATTATCCAAACTGCTTCTCTCATATTTGGTCAGAAGAAGTCAAGTGTTTGCCCCTATCTGTATTTGAGAAAACCCAGTAAGTGCATTTGTGTTTGATGCAACCTGTTGAGTTCTCATTTCCCCTCTTCCTACAGTCTGTCAAGTTCAGATATGGGGTATCTCTCATACTGTCTCATCCTAAAGCAGCAGTCACCAAACATTTTAGCACCAGGGACTGGTTTCATGAAAGACAGTTTTCCACGGCCCGGGGTGTGGGAGGAGTGGTTTGGGGATGATTCAAGTACTTTACATTTATTGTGCACTTTCTTCCTACTAATATTATACCAACTCCACCTCAGATCTTCAGACATTAGTTCCCTCAGGTTAGGGACCCCTATCCTAAAGGACAGCACCAACCTTTGGCTATCACTTGTAGCAAAAATTCACCAAAATCTTGGCATAATAAAAGGGTAAATAAATGCACAAAGCAGATTTTAAAATGGATATTCCCAATCATAGACCTTCACAGTTTCTCTTACTGGATGGATGTGGGGCTCAACCCATGCCTACTATGATTTCAGTTGGTCAGTTCACCAACTACATAAGGAGGAATCCCTATNAAAATTCACCAAAATCTTGGCATAATAAAAGGGTAAATAAATGCACAAAGCAGATTTTAAAATGGATATTCCCAATCATAGACCTTCACAGTTTCTCTTACTGGATGGATGTGGGGCTCAACCCATGCCTACTATGATTTCAGTTGGTCAGTTCACCAACTACATAAGGAGGAATCCCTATCTCAGTTCACCCTGCCTGCAGTCTGGACCTTCACCCTTTCCGAAGTTCCTAGTGAGAAAACAAGAATCCCCCCTCTGTTGTTTTATGTTATATCGTTTTTATTTTCCTGAATGTGAATAANTGCCTACTATGATTTCAGTTGGTCAGTTCACCAACTACATAAGGAGGAATCCCTATCTCAGTTCACCCTGCCTGCAGTCTGGACCTTCACCCTTTCCGAAGTTCCTAGTGAGAAAACAAGAATCCCCCCTCTGTTGTTTTATGTTATATCGTTTTTATTTTCCTGAATGTGAATAATGTCACAGATGCAATTTTTTCTAAAAGAAAATAAACTTTTCATTATTATGCATATTTTTATCAATATTTGTCTTATGCTTACCTCCAAATAGTCCCTTCCAGACTAGGATAGTGACCTTTATGTTAGAAAAAAAAAAAAAAAAAAGGCCTGTGGGGTCCCTTCCCTTCTTCCCTAAAGTTAAGGTACATCTGCTCTCAAAATTGAATTCAAAATGTCACAATTCTAAATAACATGAAAAAAAAATGACATGAAAGCTCCTGGGTATTTTTCCCCCACAACTATTGGGCTTTAGCAAATACTTGAGTCTCATCCCAGCTACAGTACTCTAACTAAGTTAGAAATTATTTACTAGCTAGTTAGTAATCAATTCTTCCTAAAATTAATCCTTCTGTGAATGAAATCAGCAGAATTTCTCAACCAGTCTGCATGTGTGGTTCAGTAATATGTCTGAGTTTCTGGATGCTTTTGCAGTGTCCTTCCTTGGCTCCATATATTGGAAACTTGAAAAACACAAGGATGCGTAACTGACTTTAGTTGAATATTGCCAGAATATATGGAGGCATGAATCAGATCATTTATAATCTAACTTAATCTCACTTTTAAAACACCCTGTGGGAATTGTGCAGAGTGTCTTGATTATTTTAAAGCATAGGTAAGCATCAAACATTAAATTGTCCATTCAATCTCCTTTCCCCCAAAAAAGAAAGGGAGCAACCATCCACAACTTTCAAATAAGACAGTGAAGCGCAACTATTTTAAAATCTTAGATACTTTTGGAAAAGAGTCAAATACAGTCTTGTTTCCTAGAAAAAGCACCCATCCCACATAATATTACATTTTTCAACTTACATGAAAATGACATATGGATTTACTCAGTGGCCACAAGGGAGAATCTAACTGGATTGTAATCTAAAATTTGGAAATAAATTTTGGTGGGAAATTTTCTTACACTCAGTGCATAGTAAGATGGCCAACTCCTCAAAAACTCCTGAATGTTATATCCATGATTTGTGAGACCCTCAAATAGATAAGGTGCAAAGATAATAGGACAGTACTTGCAGAATACTTTCTCTGTCATAATTACTTAGGAATTTATTATAAACCGGATCAGGAAAATAAAGGCACTGTGCTATTAATAGGACTTCACAGGTGGCGCTGCTGGTAAAGAAACTGCTTGCCAATGCAGGAGACACAAGAGACTTGGGTTCAGTCCCTAGGTTAGGAGAATCCACTGGAGGAGTATAAGGCAATCCACTCCATATTCACGCCTGGAGAATTCCAGGGATAAGGGAGCCTGGCTAGCTACATCCCATACAGTTGCTAATAGTCAGACACGACTGAAGCAACATCACGTGCGTGCACTTGCGCGCATGCGCACGCGCACACACACAGACACACGATATTAATAAGAAGCAAATTGCACAAAGAACAGTTTAATACTGAAAAGTTTAAGATGTTTAATTATTTACCAAATACAAGTATGCTGCTAAGTCGCTTCAGTCGTGTCCGACTCTATTTGACCTCATAGACGGCAGCCCATCAGGCTCCCCCGTCCCTGGGATTCTCCAGGCAAGAACACTGGAGTGGGTTGCCATTTCCTTCTCCAATCCATGAAGGCGAAAAGTGAAACTGAAGTTGCTAAGTCGTGTCCGAGTCTTAGCAACCTCATGGACTGCAGCCCACCAGGCTCCTCCGTCCGTGGGATTTTCCAGGCAAGAGTACTGGAGTGGGGTGCCATTGCTTCTGGTTACATGTGCTTTAATTTGCTTCCTGGGGTTCCCAGAGGCTGCTCTCCAGGCGGAGGCGCTAGGCTGGGCTCTCCTGCAGCGGGTCCCCCATGCCAGCCCTGCAGACCCTCGAGAAGGGCCGTGTCCTTCTCCAGGCCGCCTGTGCCTTCCACGAGCTCCTCGCAGGTGATCTTCTCTGCGAACACCCGCAGCTGGAGCAGCTCCATGTCGGCCCGCTCCAGCACCTCCTTCTCCAGCAGCTGCCTGCCCACCTTGTTCACCTGCTCGCTGCAGTATCTGAGCAGGTCCAGGATGCGCGCATGCGCAGAGCCGATGAGCCGCCGCACCTCCTCGTCTGTGAGCTGGGCGGTGGCCTTGCTGAACGGCTTTTCCACCAGCGCCTCGCCTGGCCGTGGGAGATCTAAGGACACCTGGCCCAGCTTCTCGCTCATCCCGAACTGTATGATCTGGGCATAGGCACTCTAGGTGACCTTCCTCAGGTCATCCTGGGCCCCCGTGGTGACCCGCTGAAGAACAGCTGCTCAGCCACACAGCCGCCCAGCATGGCACACATGCGGTCAAAGAGCTGCTCCCCTGTGTACAGGTACTGCTCCCTGGGCAGGCACTGGGCATAGCCGAGCCCCTTGCCCCAGGGGACGATGGACACTTTGAGCAGGGGATCTGCATGTTCCAGGAACCAGCCCACCACTGCACGGCCATCCTCGTGGTAGGCCACCATCATCTTCTCGCCGGGCTGCAGGACCTGTGTCTTCTTCTCAAGGCCTCCAATGACCCTCTCGATGGCCTGCTCAAAGTGCTTCTCTTTGACAGAGGGGTTTAGGTGGCGGGCAGTGATCAGGGCAGCTTCGTTGCAAACATTAGAAATAGCACCTGTGAAGCCTGGAGTGAGGGCCACAAGCTTCTTTGCCAGGGCATCCTTGCTGAGACTCTCATCCAACTTGAGAGGACGCAGGTGGACCCTGAAGACAGACGACCTGCCTTTGATGTCCAGGGGGGCGAATGTAAATCTGACGGTCGAAGTGGCCCAGCCGCATCAGGGCTGGGTCAAGGATGTCGGGGCGGTTGATGCCGGCCAGCACGACAACGTTCATGGTACAGTTGAATCCATCCATCTCCACGAGCAGCTGGTTCAGGGTGTTCTCCTGCTCACTCTGGCCTCCGAAGTGCCCACGGCCATGCTTCTGGCCAATTTCATCAATCTTGTCTAAGAACAAGATACAGGGAGTGTTTTTCTGGGCCACTGCAAACATTCACGAACCCGAGCTGNTCCATCCATCTCCACGAGCAGCTGGTTCAGGGTGTTCTCCTGCTCACTCTGGCCTCCGAAGTGCCCACGGCCATGCTTCTGGCCAATTTCATCAATCTTGTCTACAAACAAGATACAGGGAGTGTTTTTCTGGGCCACTGCAAACATTCACGAACCCGAGCTGGGCCAACACCAACAAACATCTCCAGGAACTCAGACCCATTCACGGTGATGAAGGGCACACCAGCCTCCCCCGCGGTTCCCATGGTGAGAAGCGTCTTGCCAGTAGGGAGAGGACCTGTGAGCAGGGCTCCCTTTAGAATTTTGGCCCCAAGGTCCTGGTACTGTTTGGGGTTCTTCAGGAAATTCACAAACTCCATGATCTCCAGCTTGGCTTCTTCGCAACCAGCCACGTCTGCAAACCACACACCAGTGTCATCCTTGATGATCTTGGCTATTGTCTCACCAATGCCAAAGAGGCCCCCTCCTCGCCCACCATGCCCAGCCCCCATCAGACCCCTCCTCATGGCATAGAGTATGCTTCCAAAATATTATTTATTTTAATTGATTTTTTCAAACTAGTTTATATTTGTGCTGTGCTGTGTTTAGTGGCTCAGACATGTCCGACTTTGTGACTCCATGGACAGCAGCATGCCAGGCTTGCCTGTCCTTCACCATCTCTTGGAGCTTGCTCAAACTCATGTCCATTAAGTCATGAGTCACCATCTCATCCTTTGTCATCCCCTTCTCCTCCTGCCTTCAATCTTTCCCAGCATCAGGTCTTTACCAATGAGTTGGCTCTTCCCATCACGTGGCCAAAGAACTGGAGCCTCAGCTTCAGCGTCAGTACTTCCAATGAATATTCAGTGTTACTTTCCTTTAGGATGGACGGGTTTGATCTCTTTGCTGTCCAAGAGACTCTCAAGAGTTTTCTCCAACACCACAGTTCAAAAATCAATTCTTCGGCACTTAGCCTACTTTATGATCCAACTCTCACATCCATACATGACTATTGGAAAAGCCATAGCTTTGACAAGATGGACATTTGTCAGCAAAGTGATGTCTGCTTTTTAATATACCGTCTACATTTTGTCATAGTTTTTCTTCCAAGGAGCAAGTGTCTTTTAATTTCATGGCTGCAGTCACCATCTGCAGTGCTTTTGGAGCCCAAGAAAATGAAATCTTTCAATGTTTTCATTGTTTCCCATCTATTTGCCATTAAGTAATGGGACTGGATGCCATGATCTTTGGGGCTGTTTTTGGAATGTTGAATTTTAAGCCAGCTTGTTCACTCTCCTCTTTCACTTTCATCAAGAGGCTCTTTAGTTCTTCTTGCTTTCTGCCATAAGGGTGGTGTCATCTGAATATCTGAGATTATTGATATTTCTCCTGGCAATCCTGATTCCAACTTGTGCTTCATCCAGCCCAGCATTCTGCACGATGAACTCTGCCTATAAGTTAAATAAGCAAGGTGACAATATACAACATTGACATTGTCCTTTCTCAATTTGGAACCAGTTCATTGTTTTATGTTCAGTTCTAACTGTTGCAGCTTCACCTGCATACAGGTTTCCCCAGAAGCAAGTCAGGTGGTCTGGTAGTCCCATCATTTGGAGAATTTTCCAGTTTGTTATGATCCACATAGTCAAAGGCTTTAGCTTAGTCAGTGAAGCAAAAGTTTTTCTGGAATTCTCTTGCTTTTTCTATGATCTAGTGGATGTTTGCCTTTTCTGAAACCAGCTTGAACATCTGGAAATTCTCAGTTTAAATACTGTTGAAGCCTAGCTTGGAGAATTTTGAGCATTACTTTANTATTCCCATCATTTGGAGAATTTTCCAGTTTGTTATGATCCACATAGTCAAAGGCTTTAGCTTAGTCAGTGAAGCAAAAGTTTTTCTGGAATTCTCTTGCTTTTTCTATGATCTAGTGGATGTTTGCCTTTTCTGAAACCAGCTTGAACATCTGGAAATTCTCAGTTTAAATACTGTTGAAGCCTAGCTTGGAGAATTTTGAGCATTACTTTAATAGTATGTGAATTGAGTGCACTTGGACAGTAGTTTGAGCATTTTGGGGCATTATCTTTCTTTGAGATTAGAATGAAAACTAACCTTTTCCAGTCCTGTGGCCACTGCTGAGTTTTCCAAATTTGCTGGCATATTGAATGCAGCACTTTCACAGCATCATCCTTCAGGATTTGAAATAGCTCAACTGGAATTCCATCACCTCCACTAGCTTTTTAGTAGTGATGCTTCCTAAGGCCCTCTTGCCTTCGTATTCCAGGATGTCTGGCTCTAGGTGAGTGATCACACCATCGTGATTATCTGCATCATGAAGATCTTTTTTGTATAGTTCTTCCATGTACTCTTACCACCTCTTCTTAATATCTTCTGCTTCTGTTAGGTCCATACCATTTCTGTCCTTTATTGTGCCCATCTTTGCATGAAATGTTCTGTTGGTATCACTCATTTTCTTGAAGAGATCTCTAGACTTTCCATTCTATTATTTTCCTCAATTTCTTTGCATTGCTCACTTAGGAAAGCCATATTTAGTACTTTATTATTCTATATAACATGTGCTGGAAATATTTGTTGACAAATAAGAAGCAAGCTTCTGCCACCACCATTTATTGTCTTCATGCACACATTTATTTATTCATTCAACAAAGATTTAATGAATGAGAATATTTTTTTCTATTGGGTTTGTTTACTGCACTCAGAAAATAAACATGAGAAGAACAAACCCTATCTGCTTTGATGAGGCTCATCTTTTACAAAGCGATGCTTACTCGTTTAAACACTTAAATTTTAATGTATTAATTATACTGAGAACATTGACAATTTATTANATCTTTGCATGAAATGTTCTGTTGGTATCACTCATTTTCTTGAAGAGATCTCTAGACTTTCCATTCTATTGTTTTCCTCAATTTCTTTGCATTGCTCACTTAGGAAAGCCGTATTTAGTACTTTATTATTCTATATAAGATGTGCTGGAAATATTTGTTGACAAACAAGAAACAAGCTTCTGCCACCACCATTTATTGTCTTCATGCACACATTTGTTTATTCATTCAACAAAGATTTAATGAATGAGAATATTTTTTTCTATTGGGTTTGTTTTCTGCACTCAGAAAATAAACATGAAAAGAACAAACCCTATCTGCTTTGATGAGGCTCATCTTTTACAAAACGATGCTTACTCGTTTAAACACTTAAATTTTAATGTATTAATTATACTGAGAACATTGACAATTTATTATTAAAGNTTGGGTTTGTTTTCTGCACTCAGAAAATAAACATGAAAAGAACAAACCCTATCTGCTTTGATGAGGCTCATCTTTTACAAAACGATGCTTACTCGTTTAAACACTTAAATTTTAATGTATTAATTATACTGAGAACATTGACAATTTATTATTAAAGCTGCTAATAATATAACTATCGAAGTGAAGTTGCTCAGTCATGTCTGACTTTGTAATGCCATAGACTGTAGCCTACCAGGCTCTTCCATCCAAGGGATTTCTGGGGAAGAGTACTGGAGTGGGTTGCCATTTCCTTCTCCAGGGGATCTTCCCTACCCAGGGATCACACCTGGGTCTTCCACATTGCAGGCAGATGCTTTACCATCTGAGCCACCAGGGAAGCCCCAATAACTAGTTAAAGGGACACAGTAAATAGTTTCTATTGTTCTTTCTAGAAATTATTATAAGTTTCTAGACGTTATAGCTTTATAGAAATCATTATAACTGAAATAGGTTAAAAGAGTAGATAGACAGAAATGAGTATTTGGTAGCTGTTTTCTGTTATGGTAAGTAAAGAACTCAGTACCTGATTAAGATAATCAAACTGATGTCAGTGAGGCAGCAGTGAGTGGTGGCATGAAGCAAGATCTTCATTCCCTTCCCAGGGACTGAACCTGGATGAGAACCTGGATGAGAGCCTGGCTGAGAACCAGACCAGCAAGGGCTAGCTGCTAGAAGCTATTTTCACCTGGATATTTGCCCCCAGTGAAAAGTTCATTTATCATTGAGGCAGAAATTATAGGTTCAGGTACAGCATTTATTATTAGAGATAAAGCATAGGATCAAGCAGGAGAGCACACAAACAGTTTATTTAGTTAAGAGAGAAGCAAGGCAGAAATGCACACCCAGAGAGAAAGTGTGTGGGCATCCCCCCAGTGAGGAGGAGCGTGGAAAAGAGGTGGCTAAGTCATTTTTATAGGTCGGTTCTTCCAGGTCTTTATCTTCCTTCAGACCAATTCTGTGGTTTCCTTTTCCACACCTGACCTACCCTGGGACCCTCCCCTTGGTGCACATTCACCCGTCAGCCAAGGTGGATCTCAAAGTGAAGGCCTCTGGGGGGAAGAAAACTCGTTATGGTCTGGCATTATCCCCTGACTTTTGACCCAGAAGGAGCCTTTCTGCACATGTGTAGCATCTCCCTTGTCCCAAAAGAGGAAGGAGCAGAGATCCCTTAATCCTTTACTCAACAGAGTTTTGTCCTTCTTTGTCCTTGCCATGACTGTTACCTTAAACACTGGCTTTTTACCTTGTTTCTGTTGTTATTTCCATTTTGGAGGGCAGACAGGAGGCTAAATGTAAGTTCCTCAAATGGAGCCTAGTTATCTATTGTCTCAGGAAATGTTAATAGAATAGTTATTAAGTTATTAAATGTTAATAGTTAATAATTATTAAGAATCCAGCCTGAAGCCTACTTTTTCATGCTCCATGAAATGCAAAAACTAAAAGAGGCTAGCTGTAAAATCTTACCTGGAGCCCATCTAGCTCCTGCTTCAAAATTGCCCTGCGCTGTGAAGACCTCATATTAGCCGGTTAACTGTAATGGTTTATACCTTCTATGACTTTTAGGTGAACAAAACATTCAGAATTAAGCTGAAAATACGTGGAGGTGATTTGTAATACCTGGTACTCTGGACTCTGTGATGTTCACTATGAAGATGATCCTGGGAGTGTCAGAGATGGGGATGCTGCAGGGCAGCCTTCCAGCCGCTNGTTAACTGTAATGGTTTATACCTTCTATGACTTTTAGGTGAACAAAACATTCAGAATTAAGCTGAAAATACGTGGAGGTGATTTGTAATACCTGGTACTCTGGACTCTGTGATGTTCACTATGAAGATGATCCTGGGAGTGTCAGAGATGGGGATGCTGCAGGGCAGCCTTCCAGCCGCTACTGAAATCAGCCTTTTCATATTGAAAGGTAGACACTAAGGATTTTACCTTAAATGCTACCATATTGATAAGAGAGTCTTTTGAATGAGCTCAATTTCCTAAATGATACTCTAGTAAAGAAAAAAGAGTGAAATGAACACATAAAATGATGAAATATTGAAAGTTGAGTGTGAATGAGGATGCTCTGAATTCTGGATACAATATGAAACCTGAGTCCCTTAGCTGCCAAAAGCATGGTCTTTGTCCAGAGCCAGATAGTTAGCCTCAGGAATCAAATTTCCCTGGTATAGGTAAGAGTCCATAACCTCCTGAAATTAAATCTTCTCATCCCATATTACACTCTCCTGTTAAGGAAACAGAGGAGAAAACATACTGTATGCATCATTATTACAAGTATTCATATGATAATAAAATTCATTTAACTGTGCATTTCATTTTTATTTTTCTGATTCATTATTTTAACCTAATGACCAGGAGTATTTTAGTTAACTTTAAACATTTTGAAATAGTTACAGACCTAGGCCCACAAGAATTTGCAAAAATAGTACAGAGAGGTTTTCNTCTGGTTCTAACTGTTGCTTCTTGACCTAAATACAGGTTTCTCAGAAGACAGGTAAGGTGGTCTGGTATTCCTATCTCTTGCAGTTTGTTGTGATCCACACAGTCAAAGGTTTTAGCATAGTAAAGCAGAAGTAGATTTTTTTTCTGGAGCTCTTTTGTTCTTTTTATGATCCAATGGTTTTGGCAATTTTATCTCTGGTTCCTCTGCCTTTTCTAAATCCAGCCTGTGCAGCTGGAAGTTCTTGTTTCACATACTGTTGGAACGTCTCTAGGAGAATTTTGAGCATTACCTTGCTAGCAAGTGAAATTGACACAATTGTGCAGTAGTCTGAACATTTTTGGCATTGTCCTTCTTTGGGAATGGAGTGAAAACTGAACTTTTTCAGTCCTGTGGTCACTGCTACGTTTTCAAAATGTGCTGACATATTGAGTGTAACACTTTAGCAGCAGTATCTTAAACAGCTCAGCTGGAATTCTATCATCTCCACTAGCTTTGTTCATAGCAATGCTTCCTACAACCCACTTGACCTGACACTCCAGGATGTCTGGCTCTAGGTGAGTGATCGCATCATTGTGGTTATCCAAGATATTAAGATCTTTTTGGTATAGTTTTTCTGTCCTTTATTGGTATCTCTAATTTTACTGAAGAGACCTCTAGTATTTACCATTCTATTGTTTTTCTCTATTTCTTTGCATCGTTCACTTAAGAAGACTTTCTTATCTCTCCTTTCTATTCTTTGGAACTCTGCATTCAGTTAGATATGTCTTTTCCTTTCTCCTTTGCCTTTCACTTCTCTTTTCTCAGCTAGTTTAAGGCCTCTTCAGACAACCATATTGCCTTCTTGCTTTTCTGTGTCTTTAGGATGGTGTTAGGAAATGTTAAAGTTGCAAATGTGCACTAAGCTTTCATAAATGGAAAAAAAAAAAAGGTGGATTGACACAGAATTCTCAAGTGTGCCCTGGAAAGATGATTGTAGTCCTTTTTCTTTTTTTAGCATTGCAGATGTGAATATTTGTGGTCCAAAATTCTTTTTAAATTGTAAAAACCTGAGATATTAGATCAACCTATAATAACTGTTGGGGGAGTTTGTAATTTCCTCAATTCTGTCTTGTTGCAACAAAACTTTGAAGTGACAGACCAGTATTACAGCCCTCGGATAGATCACTGTTACAGATCCATTTTACTTAGAAAGTAAGGAAAACACATCCTCAAGGTGTGAGGGCATGCTAACTCAAAAGATGCGAAGAGAAGAGAGGCCCGTGCCAAATTTTTTGGCTCCTCTTTTTATGTTTTTTTTTTTTCTTCCTCCCCCTGGGCCTGCCTTACAGGAGTACTGTTTGTTCTACCTGAGGTCCTAACTCCTGTCCTCGGACCTTCCTTTGTTCTATTTTCACAGGCTTTTCCCTTTCTTGTCTTCTAGCTACCACCATTCTTTACTCCTTTTTCCCATTCTAAATACCTAACATAACTATATCAGCTTTAATACTAGTTTTTCTGAATATGTCCAAATAAAAAGTCATATACCTACCAGCCTCAGATATTTACATGTCATTAATGGCAAGTGCTTTTTGACATATTTATCACTGAGCTTTGACATAAATCCAGAGAAGGTGTTTAAAAATCAACTTTGACTTACATTTCACTGTACTGAAAAGATGTATTAGATAAAGGGGAGCAACATTAGCACTATAATTGTAACTAATAAGTGGTAAAGAATGTGGATTTTGAAATCAGAAGGACTGAGTTTTAACTTTGACACAACTGTTTGATAGATGGTAATCTTGCCTGGAGAATCCCAGGGGTGGGGGAGCCTGGTGGGCTGCCGTCTCTGGGTCGCACAGAGTCAGACACAACTGAAGCGATTTAGCAGCAGCAGCAGCAGCAGGTAACTTTAAGTGGGCTCCAGAATCACTGCAGATGGTGACTGCAACCATGAAATTAAAAGACACTTGCTCCTTAGAAGAAAAGTTATGACCAGCCTAGATAGCATGTTTGAAAGCAGAGACATTACTTTGCCGACTAAGGTCCATCTAGTCAAAGCTATGGTTTTTCCAGTGGTCATGTGTGGATGTGAGAGTTGAACTATAAAGAAAGCTGAGCACCGAAGAATTGATGCTTTTGAACCGTGGTGTTGGATAAGACTCTTGATAGTCATTGGACTTCAAGACGATCCAACCAGTCCATCCTAAAGGAAACCAGTCCTGAATATTCTTTGGAAGGACTGACACTGAAGTTGAAACTCCAATACTTTGGCCTCCTGATGTGAAGAACTAACTTATTTGAAAAGATCCTGATGCTGGGAAAGATTGAAAGTGGAAGGAGAAGGGGACAACAAAGGATAAGATGGTTGGATGGCATCACCAACTCAATAGACATGAGTTTGAGTAAGCTCCAGGAGTTGATGATGGACAAGGAAACCTAGCATGCTGCAGTCCATGGGGTCACAAAGAGTTGGACGTGACTGAGCAACTGAACTGAACTGAACCCTAAGTGAGACGTTTAATTGTCTATTCCCCAGTTTTTTTCACATGTAAATCACGGTACTGTTATCAAAAAACAAACATGGTAGTTGTAATAAAGGAGATAATCCATATAAATTGCTGGAACAATTGTAAAATATTTTATTTTTATCATATCCTCCAGTATTTTGCAAATATTTATTCATTTACTCATTCAACAAATATTAAGTACCTATGTGCTTATTGTTTAGTAACTTAGAATTTAACAGTAAGTAAAACAAGCCCATGAGTGGTGGTTTATTTTTTTTATTTTTTTTTAAATTCTTACTCTGAGCATCCAAAATGAAAGTGAAAGTTGCTCAGTCACATCCAACTCTTTGCAACACCATGGACTATAAAGTCCATGGAATTTTCTAGTCCAGAATACTGGAATGTGTAGCCTTTCCCATCTCCAGGGGATCTTCCCAATCCAGGGAACAAACCCAGGTCTCCCACATTGCAGACAGATCCTTTACCAACTTAGCCACAAAGTAAGTCCAAGAATACTGGGATGGGTAGCCTTTCCCTTCTCCAGTGAGTCTTTCCAACCCAGAAATCAAACCAGATCTCCTGTGTTACAGGTGGATTCTTTAACAACTGAGCTATCAGAGAAGCCCAAATTTTGCTTAACTGATTTGTTTAAAAATGGCTCTTTTTTACCACATCTGAAACAGTTGAACTTATACATTATCACTAATTCTGATCACAGTCTTGTCTCTTCAGAGCCCAGAGAAGCTACCTCAATTCTAATGCTGGTGACTTGATTTAATAAGAGGAGACCTTTAGAAGTGTGCTTGTCTATGGATTTTGACAGACCGGAATGGTAACACCAACTTCATTCCTTAGCCCTTGGCTGTTTGATAACTTTTTTGTCCATTCAACATGTTTCTAAAGAGAATGGGACAAGGTATCACTAGCTGGAATCTGTGTTGTCACTTACCTCTTACTAGATGAGAGAAAGTGAATTTGTAACTTTTCTTAAACATTTTAGGAACAAGCTTGTTTTAAGGAAGAAGAATATTTAAAGCCCTCAAACGCACATTAACTGCGTAAAACCTTTTTTCTTCAAGAGATCTATTTTTAGGGAAAACCATATGTTGTTTTATTTTTGCTAGAAATGAGTCTTTTCTAGAGCTGTTTAATTGTACTGGCAAAATTTGGCAACTCCAAAGGACTTTGATTTCCATAGTGACATCTTAGTTTCCTGTTTGGCATATGTAAATAACCACTTTGATGAAAAATTTTTTCTACCATAGCTTTAATGTATTACTATAAGATTTAGCACACCATTAATCATTGTTCTTCTCGATGAAAAATTTCAGTGACCCGTTGAAGTGATCACACTGTTTGCCAGAAGTTCATTCTCTATCTGTTGTTCTTTTTAAAAATATTTGTTTATTTTTGGCTGTGCTGGTCTTCATTGCTGCAAGGGATCTTCTCTAGTTGCAGGGTGTGGGAGCTACTCTCCAGTTGTTGCATACAGTTTTCTCATTGCAGTGGCCTCTCTTGTGGAGCACAAGCTCCAGGTGCTCAGGCTTCAGTAGTTGCTGCAGGCTCAGTAGTGTGGCTCACAGGTTTTAGTTGCCCCTCAGCATGTGGGATCTTTCCCAACAAGATATCAAACCTGTGTCTCCTGCACTGACAGGTAGATTCTTAACCACTGGACCACCAGAAAAGTCCCTATCTATTTTTCTTGAACTGCACACTTTATTTTGAAATGGGGTGGAAAACACAGACGTTATTTCTTAGGTCTTACTATAATGTTTCCATTTCTCCAGATAGAGTAAAATCATTCAAAGATGAACCTCTCTTCTGCTCTTCTCACTAAATTATTCCTTCTTTCTCTTTCCCCTGCCTCACCTGGAACTTTCCAAATAAACAGAAAACAGAGAGCCAGGGATACCTAATTTAGACAATAATCAGCAGAGAAAGCTTCATTTTGCTCTTATCTCAGAGCCCAAAAGCAGATGTATATGTGGCTGTCAATCAGTTTTAATGGTTTGTAAACTTCTCAGCTGTTTAACTTTTTATCTTAATGATATGTTACTCAGTGTAAAAGCTTTCTCCTGTAATCATTTATTTATAATTAATTTGTACAGGCATTTCTCACTGATAGCTTCAAGAATCATACTGTTCTCAAAAGCAATGTAATGTTTTGTCTTTCTTTAGCAAAGCAAAGCAGAAACTACTACAGAATTCACAATAATCTTGTTCATGAATGCAGGTACCTTTGATCTCAAACTTTTTTATTTTTCCTCACTAGACCATCTAGATTAGCTGTATTTTTAGCTTAGAGGTGTTATGAAATTGGGCAACCGTCTGTTTTGACAGGTAAATATTGACAGTGTTAGGATCACTGATAGTAGATGTTGTATTTTGGCAGGGCTGGAAGACTGGGGACATCAGTGGAGTCTGTAATCTGATGCTCATTCAGGTTGCAAAGCTATTTTCACTGAAATCAGATACTTTAGTCTTAAACAAATCACATCATCCTTCCTACATATTCTCCTCATAGATCAACAAGGGAGTATGTTGAGGCATGTAGTTGACCTCATCAGGTCATATTTCATAGGTTATGGAAACAGAGCTGCATTCAGCATTTTACGTTTCTTCCTTAATCTAGAAACCCTTGTAGACGGAAACATGATCGGGTAACCCACTGCTGCATTTTAACATTTTGCGTAGTAATATTTACCTGCAGGTTGAAAATATCATTATCTTTCTGCTGTAAGATCCAAAGAAGAGTTTTGACCAAAATATCTGTGTCATTGTTACCATCTTTGGACAATCAATCTCCTAGCCACTGCTCAGCTTAACCCAAGCCCAAGAAACAGGTGTCTTATTTGATAGGTCCATTGACTGGACCTCAACTTGGTTAGCATATATCACAAAGCTCTTCTTTGTGAACATCAATATTTAACATTGTAATGAGCCTTCAATTAGGAGTGGATGATAAAGATGTTCTGAGTTTATCAGACTTACCCAGTTGTGTTTGAATCCATATCATTTGAAAAACTAAAACTAAAATATGCTTTAAAAATCATTTTACTTTTGGAAAACTAAGGAATATATCTTTAATAATTACTATTGACAAGAGCTACTAATGTGAAGGGAAATATACAGTCTATTTTATTTGAGTTTATTTTGACCTTGCCATTTTGTGATGTCTTTTCTTTTTTTTGTTTTGTTTTGTTTTATAGTTTATTTTTTTTAATGAAGAAAAAGAGATTGTGAGAAGCAGTCATTCCAGTCTCCAGAACACAATTTCCAGCTACCAGTTCAAAGTATTTGACATTACAGGCAATAATTTATAACCCTCCATTAGATCCTGCCATTTGCAATCATCACAGTTTTGTTATTTTATCTTGAAAATTGTGTTCTCCCAGACTGCCATTCAAAGAAAAATATACCAAAATATAGATAAAACCAATCATTCTGTCATTTCCTGTTCTGCATCTTAGTGGGGATGATGGTGACAGATGAAAAATCTTTGAAAGAAGGATTGCCTATGTGTATCAACCCAAACATAACTGTTTTGCATTGTCAGATAACAATGCTGACTGGAGCAATGAGAAAATAAACATGGACAGGGGCATCAGTGGAAAAGTCCATCACTCAATTTCTACCAATAATAAATAAATGGAGAAAAAATATATATTCATTACATGGTTGAAAGACTCGAAGCCCATAGCATTTAGAAATGCAATTTCCAAACATCCTGCAAGCATTTTCAGAAGCTGTAGCTGAATATCAATAGGGTATTTGTTCATCCCCAAAGTCGTGTTGTTGTTATTTTTTTTTTTCTTCTCCATGTTTTAACATGTGGTACTTTCTTTACTGATCCAGTTAAACATAAACATAGACAAGGAGTGAGTCAAAGCTACTATAGAATTGACAAGCATATTGGAGAAGAGAAAAACCGGTGAAAATAGGTATCTGTCATGGAGAGACAAACATTTTGAGACTAAAGCATTTATCAAACTTAGAGAAGTCTTGCTGTTAATCAGCTGACATTATCATTAAATCAGGACTCCCAGTTTTGCAGCCATCTTAACAAGATGCACTGAAACGAACTAGAATGATGAGTGTCTGATAAAAGGTGATAAAATCAATGGAAATACTGTTTTGCATTTTGAGGATTGTATTCCGGTTCTAAATATGTAAATGGCATTTTTGGATTGATCTGACCAGGCTAACTAGCTGGTAGTCAGACCAACAATTGAAATGGAGAAGCCAGCCTTTGTGAATTGGATCCGATTTTCTCCAAAACCTGGCAATTTGAGTGACACATGAAAACAGAATACTTAATAGACAGTGGGTACACTTTCAATTTTTACTAAAAATGAGTTTATTTTCTCTACCTACTGTTTCATTTTCCTCCAAATGAAAACAGTCACTTGACTTTCAGGATATACATTGAATAGCTTTTCCAATCTTAATGTTTATGGCATTCTTCTCAGAATTTCTTTCTACTTCTTGTCTGTTTTATAACATGGAGCAAAAGAAAAATTGTCTTAAGATACATAAGCTCCAGAGATATTAGTTGCATCTGGAAATTATTCAGGATGCTCATTTTCTGCTCTAGGACTTTGTTGTTTTACTTCCCTGGTGGCTCAGACAGTGAAGCATCTGCCTACAATGCGGGAGAACCGGGTTCAATCCCTGGGTCCGGAAGATTTCCTGGAGGAGGAAATGGCAACCCACTCCAGTATTCTTGCCTGGAAAATTCTATGGACAGAGGAGCCTGGCAGGCTAGAGTCGGACACGACTGATCAACTTCACTTTCACTTTTCACTTTCGTGATATAGGGCAACACAAGAACAAACTCTACCACCTGTCTTCTTTCTCAAGTGTGTGTACTGAAGACATGTATCCAAGAGGAGTGGTATTAATTCAGATTCCATTAACTTGAAATATGCTATCATTTGACTTGGTCTTTGTGTAGTTCAGTTTTATGCTCTCTCTAAAAAGTGACACATAAAGGGTACTATAGAAAATATTTAACCCATTTGAAAGGACTATATTTAACAACTTTATCACATTAATTAGGTTTGTCTAACTTGATGCTGCTAGTTGCAGACCACGGACTCATAGGTCACGATCTGGAATGATCTTGAAAGGTCATCTGGTTTAGCAGCTGTCTCCTGACCAATAAAACTCTCTTCTATTCATTTTGCAGTAAAATCTGCTCATGAAAAGAAGTAGTTGATACCTCAAAATATCTTGTGAGCACTTAGGCTTATTGTCATCATTGTTGCTGTTTCTCTGGATATAACAAGACTGTGTTCTTAAAGTATTCTATAATTCAGAGTTTCTCCAAGATGTGATTATCCCCTCTCCCCATTAGTATCATTTGGAGGAGTCTTACTATATCCACGTCTACTTTTACTCAATTGTATGTACAGATTTATGTCCTAATGTGTCTATGCCATTGTTGCTCTAGTTTTGTCTATTTTGTCTATTTAAAAACCAAAGTTTTTTGTTTTATAAGTGATCAAGGCACTTTTGTTTTATCGGATAACTTCCTGGACCATGCTGATGAATTATGTTGTAATCTATATGAATGACAAGCAGCATCAATCTGGGATGGAAAATGTGTGTGTGTTACAAGACATAGCTTTAAGTTAATGAGATTGATTGGGTATGTGCCTTGGGAACACAGTTTTGTACTTTCATAACCATTCCTTGTATGATTATAAATTTGTTTCCCCCAAAACAGTTAATATTTATAGGACAAAACTGCCCTTCAATCTTTTTGGAAACAGACTTGCTGATAAGTAAATTCAGAAATATAGCTCTGCATAATGCTTTGCAATCATCCTATGCCAGGAGCGGATCGTATAAATTGGACTGGACTGGTAGAGCTCATAAAAGGCCTTTAAGCCAAATAGGGAAAGAAAAAAAAAAAGCTGCCAGGGCAGCTACTCTTATTTGCTAAATGCTTTTTATTTAGTTTCCTACCTATAAGTTAAACCCCTTCTTCAACTAGCCTTCCTCCCAGGTGCACCTGAAAGGTTTGGAAGGAAACAGGGAAGGTAGGCTGACCTTCTGTTATCTATTAAGTAAATGGGTCCTGCTTTACAACTGGAATTGATGTAATGACTGGGGAAAGAGAGATAGTGGAATGAATACAATAAGCACAAGGTAAATAGGAATTTCCTGCTGTTACTTAGTGAAAGTAATGATTGTCTAATTGTGATTACCCATGATTAGGACCTTGGATTACAAAGCAGAGGCGAGAGATAGTCTGTGGCTCTCTCTCAGGGGATGATAAGGCACAATTCCGCATCACAGAGAAGTTGACCACGGAGGATTTTGTGATAGTAAAGCTGTGTCTTTGAAACACGTAAAAGCCTAAGGTGCAGCATGCCTTTGCCCTCGAATTGGCCTTCAGCTCAGAAGCATTTGTTCTGTGTCTGAGTACACAACTTGGCATCTGTAGGTTACTGGGTCACTTCCCTAGGATGGGACTTATTCGTGTTAATATCAGACTATCTCCACGCCCTTACTCCTGTCTCTCTAACACCTCTGGCTGTGCAATGATGTTCTGCATCTTCACTGTCCAGGATTGCAGCCACATGTGACTGCTGAGCACTTTAAATGTGGCTGGTACGACCGAGGAACTGGATTTTTAATTTTAATGAATTTAAGATTGAATAGCCTCTTGTGGCATGGAAATTGCACTGCTTTGAAAATGTCACCAGCTACATCGCTTCTGGCATCCTGAGACTATTAGAGATGCCCACCTCTAGGGGGAGCTCCAGACCTTCGCTCATACCTCTCACTTCTCAACAAGTTAGTCGCTCAGTCATGTCTTCCTCTTTTGCAACCCCGTGGATTGTAGTCTGCCAGGATCCTCTGTCCATGGAATTCTCCAGGCAAGAATACCGGAGTGGGTAGCCGTTCCCTTCTTCAGGGGATCTTCCTGAATCAGGGATCAAACCTGGATCTCTTGTATTACGAGCAGATTCTTTACCATTTGAGCCATCCAATTACTGGTCAGAGCTTTCCTACCCGACGAGATCAAGTGTTACTCAGGATTCAGGATTCAGGACACAGATTAAGCACTGAACAGTGAATGTCGAGGAAAAAGATCATGGCGACAGTGTATATCTATCTTAATATCCACAGAATCTGCATGGTCAGGAGGCAGCCAGTGCCTGAGGCCCAGAAAGGAGACTTGCTAACTAGCTCCCGAAGCCTTGAGTGCACTCACCCTTTCCCGCCTCTCACCGCCCTTCTTTCCTCTCAGCTCTCAACTCTATTCTAAGAGTTACATATCCAGAAGCACTAAACGAACGTGTGAGAGTTATGGTGCTTCGTTCATGTAACACTAGAAAGAAAAATAACATTAGGGAATAAATGTTAAAGAGAGTCAATGGGCTTCCCAGGTGGTACTGGCGGTAAAAAGCCCATCTGCCAGTGCAGAAGATGTAAAGGACCGGGGTTCGATCCTTGGGTAGGGAAGATCCCCTGGAGGAGGGCGTGGCAACTCACTCCATTATTCTTGCCTGAAGAACCCCATGGACAGAGGGGCCTGGCAGGCTATGGTCCACAGGGTCGCAAAGAGTCAGACCGACAAACAACTTACCACGCATACACCCACACATATAAAAAGAGGATCAGCAGAGATTTTTGAAATGCACTGTTGCGCTAAGCACAATGGTGGGTCAGTTTTTAGATAACTAGGGACTTCCATGTCTATGTTGCAAGCACTTTTCTGTCAGCTCAATAGCTATTTCCCTGTTTTGGCAAGACCTCTGGGTCTTCTGGGGCAGGCAGCCCAAACCAATCCTATAGCTAGGGTCAGTAAATAACTGCTTTCTCTTATCATGTCTCTCACTCCTTTCCTCTAAGTTTGGATCTGCCTATTTAACCATTCAGAATTAAAAACCAAAGACCTGGGATAGTTTGAGGATAAGTAGATAAGGAAGACCCCGTGACCCAGTGTTTATGTTTATGCTGTTCCTTTAAGTTAATAGTTCTTAAACTTGAGCCACACATCAGAATCACCTGGAGGGCTTGTCAAAACACAGCTTCTAGGCCTCACTGTAGAATGTCAGACTTAGTAGGTCTGCTGCTGGTGCTGCTAAGTCGCTTCAGTCATGTCCGACTCTGCAACCCCATAGACGGCAGCCCACCAGGCTTCCCCGTCCCTGGGATTCTCTGGAGTGGGTTGCCATGTCCTTCTCCAATGCATGAAAGTGAAAAGTGAAAGTGAAGTCGCTCAGTAGTGTCTGATCCCGACTCTTAGCGACCCCGTGGACGGCAGCCCACCAGGCTCCTCCATTCATGGGATTTTCCAGACAAGAGTACTGGAGTGAGGTGCCATTGCCTTCTAGGTCTAGGGTGGGGCCTAAGAACGTGTATTTCTAACAAGTTTCCAGGTGATGCTTATGAAGTTGGTTCAAGGATCAGCTTTGAAACCAGCTGTTTTAGTTCTTGCTTTAGAATTTAGAGTCAAAACTACAGTTAGTAACGATAAATGTTCTCAGCTTCTCTGCCCGCTCTGTCATGTTTGTGTGTATGTATGTGTGTTCCTATATTGCCAGGGAGCTCTTAAGGGGGAATGTTGTTGAGGGCAAGATGCAGCATTTCTGAATCTCGCGATCAAAGGCAGCCTCTATTTTATTTATATTTTTCTTCTATTTTTGGCTGTGCTGGGTCTTTGTTACTGCCCACGAGCTTTCTCTAGTTGTGTCGAGTGAGATCTCCTTTTTGCTGCGGTACACGCACTTCTCATATGGTGGCTTCTCCTTGCAGAGCACAGCCTCTAGGTGCTCGGGCTTCAGTAATTGCAGCACGTGGGCTCAGTATTCCTGGTGCATGGATTTAGTTGCTCAATTGCATGTGGGATCTTCCCAGACCAGGAGTCAAACTCACGTTCCCTGCACTGATGGGCAGATTCTTAACCTCTAGATCACCAGAGTGGTCCAAATGCACTTTTAAGATAATGTTTGAATAATGCTGCCCAAGAATGGGACCTGAATATTGTTTCTATTTTCTATTCTCTTTTTTCAATGCTGCCAACTTTCATTAATTCTACTCTGCATTGGCAACCCTATGACTTTTCATTTCCTGAGCTATATTTCAGAGTCCAGGATATTGGCTAAAACAGAAAGAATCCAACCAGCCCCCTCCTGTAAGAGATAAGAAATCAGAACCAGGCTCCCAGGACTTTGCCATTTTTTTCCTGTGCCTAGGGGAGAGGCAGAGCCTGGGTGATAATTGCTGTGCTGTTGTTAGGTCCATAGGGCCAAACATTTTTCTTTGGCAGGAAGGAATTAAGGTTGAATTGAAGGTCTTAAGAGGTAATGGAGAAAGGAAATGAGGCTGCCTCAGGCCATTTCTGAAACAGAGAATTAATGTTGGGACCTTGGTCATCACCTGCTTCGGTGGAGCCCATCTGTGAATGGGCCGCTCATCAGCATCCCCTGCAGGGCTTCCTCAAAACACAGCAGCCTGGACCTCACTCCTAAGAAGGTCTGATTCAGTGGGTCTCATTTCATCAATAAGGCACCCAAGGAGATTTACTTATTATCCCACCTACTGGCATAGTGGGATTTGAAATAGTTGCCTGAAACAACCAGTGTTGCTTCCACATATATTTCCCCTCTTTAAATTACAAGACACTAATGACTCCCCATAAAGAGAAAAGTCTGTCTTCATCCCCTCACAAATGGTAGTATTGCTGGTGGCTGAGATGATAGGGGCAAAGGAATCATATCTTTCTGACCGTATCACAATGTTAAAATGCTGTAGAAACAGGAAGTCTATCATGCTTAACTCTTCTGTGAGAGGAGTTCACTTTTATATATGTTCTACATATCTTAGAGCTCCAAAGACAGACTTTATAAATATCCCGATGTTCCCAGACACTCTGCAATCAATTTCAACCCTGGATAATTGCACTCTTCCTATCAAAGGGCAGTTTCAACAGGATATGATAGATTTTGTTTTTGGTTTCTTTAAGTTCCAATATCTCAGGAAGCACTATTATGATAACCCCGCTTTATCCCAGGTAGTGGCTGACCTCCAGGAAACTTAAACATTTTGTTATTAGTTCTTATTAGGTATCAAAATTGAGGTCTTCTGAAGGAGATAGGAAGTCTTATTACTTCCATTTTACAGATAAAGCAGTCAAGGCCCAAAGGCTAAATGATTGTTTTGTAGCCTCACAGAATCCAAAGCCCTTGTGTTTCTGGGGTCAGGGATCTAAGATCCAGAAATAAAAGCAAAAACAAAGTCCTGCCATATGAAATATTTGTCTTGTCATCTCCTAACCTAAAAGAGAGTAGACTTTCTTTCTGACAAATATGTCATAATTTATACTTGAGTCACAGAATCACAAAACATTTTTCTTTCTCCTCTCATTTTTTTTTTTTTTTTGCTTTGAAAAGAAGATAGATTCAGGCATAAGATGTAAAATATCAACTTTTAAAAAGTCGAACGTGTTTTTCTTTAGTGTAAACAATCAACTGTACTCAGAAAAATCTCCCTGGATATGGAGCTTGGCAGAAGCATGTATGGGACTTAGAAACTCGCTGCTTCTCCTCAGATTCCATCTTTATTGCCTCTCATTTTTGTGATAAGGGTGGCTGTGTGTAAATACTGACCATCCAGAGGAGGGAGATGCAACTGTAAGTTAATTCCTCCTATTTGTGCCAAAGAGCCCCAGGCTTGCTTCTCACACGATACCCATCATCCCAGTTCACCAGTTTGAAGTTACTTCTTTACTGGTCTGAGTTCCTGCAAGGTGGAAGTTGTTCTCTTTATCTTCGTGCTCCACGTACATAGAAGAGAGCCTTGTATATATTACGTATATGCACGTGGTCTATTCTTTACCTCTCTAGAAGCCTTATCTTTTTTTGTATTTTTTTTACTTTAATTTTTATTGGGGGATAACTGCTTTACAATGTTGTGTTGTTTTCTGCCATACAACAATGAGAATAAGCTGTAAGTATACATGTATCACCTCCCTCTTGAGCCTCCCTCACACCCATCCATCCATACCACCTCTCTAGGTCATCACAGAGCGCTGAGCTGAGCTGAGCTCCCTGTGCTATATAGCAACTTCCATTAGCTGTCTGTTTTAGCATGTTGCAATGTACATATATGTTTCATACCATGAACAGTATGAAAAGGCAAAAAGATAAGACACTGAAAGATAAANGAGTATTTAAATCTGATTTCCATTAGGATTGACTGCTTTGTTCTCTTTTCTGTCCAAGGGACTCTCAAGGGTCTTCAATATCACAGTCCAAAAGCATCAATTCTTCACCACTCAGCTTTCTTTATGGTCCAGCTCTCACTTCATATATGACTAATGGAAAAAACATAGCACTAGACAGACCTTTGTCAGCAAAGTGATGTTTCTGCTTTTAGGTTTGTCTTGCTTTTATTCCAAGGAACAAGTGATGTTGTTCAGTCATCACTCTTTGAAACACTGTGGACTGTAGCATGCCAGGCTTCTCTATCCATGGGATTTTCCAGGCAAGAATACCGGAGTGGGTTGCTATTTCCTTCTCCATTGGATATTCCCAACCCAAGAATTGAATCCTGATCTTGCCATCTGAGCCACTAGGAAAGTAATCACAAGTGGTGGTTTAGTTGCTAAGTAATATCTGACTTTTGTAACCCATGGACTATAACTCACCAGGCTCTTCTTCCCATGGGATTTCCCAGGCAAGAATACTGGAGTAGGTTGCCATTCCCTTTTCCAGGGTATCTTCCAACCAAGGGGTTGAACACAGGTCTCCCTGCTTGCAGGCAGATTATTTACCATCTGAACCACAAGGAAGCCTCAGGAGCAAAAAGTTCATAAAAAAAAAAAAAAGCAACATAATTTTAGATAGAAGCAAAGGTCATGAAGAAACAATTTCAGAGATACATTATGACAAGGTGATGAATAAAATATGTTGAGAGATTATGTTTTTAAAATAGTTTTTTTTTTTTTTTTAAGACAACTCTACAGGAATGCTCAAATTGTCCAAGCCAGGCTTCAGCAACTCGTGAACCATGAACTTCCTGATGTTCAAGCTGGTTTTAGGAAAGGCGGAAGAACCAGAAATCAAATTGCCAACATCCGCTGGATCATGGAAAAAGCAAGAGAGTTCCAGAAAAACTTCTGCTTTATTGACTATGCTAAAGTCTTTGACTGTTTGGATCACAATAAACTGTGGAAAATTCTGAAAGAGATGGGAATACCAGACCACCTGACATGCCTCTTGAGAAATCTGTATACAGGTCAAGAAGCAACAGTTAGAACATGGAACAACAGACTGGTTCGAAATAGGAAAAGGCATACGTCAAGGCTGCATATTGTCACACTGCTTATTTAACTTATATGCAGAGTACATCATGAAAAATGCTGGAATGAAAGAAACACAAGCTGGAATCAAGATTGCCAGGAGAAATATCAATAACTTCAGATATGTAGATGACACCACCCTTATGGCAGAAAGTGAAGAGGAACTAAAAAGCCTTTTGATGAAAGTGAAAGAGGAGAGTGAAAAAGTTGGCTT
>SJYA01000577.1:212008-353154 GCA_006410615.1 Neotragus moschatus | reverse complement strand
AGGCCCCCGGCCCCTCTGTCCATGAAATTCTCCAGGCAAGAATAATTGAGTGGGTTTTCATTCTCTTCTCCAGGGGATCTTCCTTACCAAGGGATCAAACCTCGGTCTCCTGCATTGCAGGCAAATTCTTTACTGTTTGATCCACTGGCTAACCCGTATGGAGCCATCCTGGCACCACCTTGGATTTAGCCACGAGGAGGCATCCCAAGGAGATCTGAGGACAGGAGAGCAAGGCTGAGGTAGGTCTTCTTCTGTCTTCCTCTTTCCTGGATTGCCATGGGTAGTGTAATCCATCATGATTAAAATAAATAAGCCACGTGACAATATTCAGAAACATCTCATGACCCTTTGTACAGAAATGACAGTCATTGTCTTAAAGAATGCAAAGAGAAGAAAACAAAACAAAAACAGCAAGCAGTTTAAATGCTGTCCTTTCCAGAAGCCTGAAGTTTATACTGGACTGAGTATCAGACAACTATTCAAGGTCATTGATGTGGTCTGCTGTTAAAATAGATGAATGAGACTCCAGGAGATGGTGAAGGACAGGAAAACCTGGTGTGCCGCAGTCCATGGGTCACAAAGAGTCAGACTCGACTGAGTAACTGAACAAAGTGTTCATATTTGCAGTTTGCAAGGTTTGTTTTCATTTATCAATGAACTCTACACATGTGTACCTGAAAGAGATCCACTTCCAGCAGATATATAATTGTGGTCCTGAGCAGATAATTTTAAAATAGTGTTTTAGGGACACCACTCATAGTCTCCAGTACCAATCTCTGTGTTCAGGGTATATTTGCTCGAGTCATAAGGGACTTCTCTGCTGTCTTAGATGATTTGCTTCCAGGTTACCTAGAATTGAGAAAGTTTGAATCCTTGTTTTATCTTATTCAGTGCTGTGTTAAAAACTGTATGATGATAAATCTCAAAAGGCACCCACAAATCAGAGATTCTTAGAGATGAAATGTTTCCTGACTTCGATGCTCTGTAGGGATTTTTTAGCTTTTCCTCTGACATCTATCACAGTTGAGGCCACAGATGGTGTCCTTATTTCTCTGTGTTCTTGCAGCCCTTGGCAGGATGAGTGGCATGTTGCAGGTACTCAGCCCATAATTGCTGGCATAATCTAAGGGGATCATCTCGTCGCACTTTTTGATTTAAAGCAAGAAACTTCTGCACATAATTTCTTAGAGATGGCCATATAGCTTCCATTCGAAACTTTGTCATATTGCAAGGCAGTTTCAATCAGCCTTCATAATTTAACCAAATTCAATCCTTCATCTAAGGACAGCCTGTGAATCTGAAGTCAGTTATTATGCATTTCCTCTTTACTTAAGTCTTCTCTTTTAACTTCACATGTGTAATTATTTTTTTCTTATTTAAAAAAAAAAAACAAACCCTACCGTATAATGATTTCAATTCATTCTCATTTAATTATACTGCTGTTTGTTAACTGTTGCTCTTCAACTCTGACCCCAAACCTAAATCCATAGATTTANCTCTTTTAACTTCACATGTGTAATTATTTTTTTCTTATTTAAAAAAAAAAAACAAACCCTACCGTATAATGATTTCAATTCATTCTCATTTAATTATACTGCTGTTTGTTAACTGTTGCTCTTCAACTCTGACCCCAAACCTAAATCCATAGATTTAGTCTAATTAATATGGGATGTGACAAACTCTTCCTCTCGTTCTGAACAGTATGCTTATTTCAATGCTGGAGATTTCATTGCCTCTAGAGAGTGAATTCTTGTGTTTTGCTTACCTTAGTGGAAAGATAACTCTTAGCATTTTTGAGAAAAGAAAGACAGTGTTATGTCAAACACCAAACCATTATTCAACTAGTCAACTAGAAAAGAGGTCCATTTCTGGAGGGTTTTGAGATCTGTCTTCTCAGTAGAGCTTCTGATGTTTACTAGCCTTCATTCTGTGTCTCAGAGAGGCAAGGTGCTAAAAAAACACATTATGAATATGTGGTTCTTTATTTATGAAAAAATATGTTCCATAGATCATTTGAGAAAACAGTTTTGATAACATGAAGCAGTAATGTGAATCAATAAGACTGGTGACATCTTTAGAATTCTTAAAGAATAATTAGTAGTTTCCATAAA
Source organism: Neotragus moschatus (assembly GCA_006410615.1). Classification (NCBI taxonomy): domain Eukaryota; kingdom Metazoa; phylum Chordata; class Mammalia; order Artiodactyla; family Bovidae; genus Neotragus; species Neotragus moschatus. The sequence continues at coordinate 351,043 of SJYA01000577.1, read as the reverse complement.
GTGGACTCACTATCTATTACTGATATAGGCAATAATCAAGTTGAACAAACTTACATGCCATATTTACTCCCTCAGAACCCATGACATGACTCAGTTTAGTTCAGTTCAGTCACTCAGTCGTGTCCAACTCTTTGTCACCCCATGGACCGCAGCATGCCAAGTGTCCCTGTCCATCACCAACTCCCGGAGCTTGCTCACACTCGTGTGCATCCAGTCAGTCAATGCTATACAACCACCTCACCCTCTGTCATCCCCTTTTCCTCCTGCCTTCAGTCTTTCCCAGCATCAGGGTCTTTTCCAATGAGTTAGTTTTTCTCATCAGGTGTCCAAAGCATTGGAGCTTCAGCTTCAGCTTCAGTCCTTCCAATATTCAGGACTGATTTCCTTTAGGATTGACTGGTTTGATCTTCACACTGTCCAAGGTACTCTTAAAGGCCTTCTCCAATACCACAGTTAAAAGCATCATGTGCCACTGAAAGACAACATGATTAATTATATATATTTAGCTGTTTACTCCTGTTCTAGGTATAAAACAAGAACACTGGTGGGAAAATGGCCTGTTATCCGTGTGCATGTTTAAGTACAATTTGGCTGATCGAATGGGGAATGGGGAATAGAGTAAGATCAGAGGGAACTCTTCTCTAGTTTACCAGACTGAGAAGTACATGTTATCAGCCCTTGAATTTATTGAACAGAGAAAGGCAAATTTACTAAAGCTGAGGTGAAGACTTTTCATTTAGTTTAAAGAAAAAGCCAAAAGGTCTCAGCTAGTTAAAACTCTCTATGGTCATTGCATAGTCATTCAAAACTTACATATACTTATAAGCAATTATATTGTGGTACAAGGAACCTATAGAATTAAGACTAAAAAAAATAGTAAAATTTGGTAAGAAAACCTGAGATGCAGTGTGTATCATGGACCTTTTGTGGGAGAAAGTTTCTCCAACTCATCTTTCTAGTCCAGTGGCTCACAGGTTTACTGAGCACAAGTTCTGATTTGAAAATAGAGATCCTCTGGACTTCCCTGGTGGTACAGTGGTTAAGATGCCATGCTTCCAATGCAAGAGACATGGGTTTCATTCTTAGAGGGGGAACTAAGATCCCACATGCTGTGGGGTACAGTCAAAAATAAATAAAAATGTGGATTCTCAAGACCCATACCCTAAAATTCTAATTCTGTAGTCTTCCAGCAGGACTTCATAAACTGCTTTTAAACCACATCCCTGTAGACTCTGAGGCAAATTGGGTTCAGACCAGTTTTGGAGAACCTTGCAATTAAAATGATCCTTAAAAGATTTTTGTTTTACTTGATTTCTGGAATAACTATGTTCTATTTGAAGATCAAAGGACATTTCTGGGGTTAGTGGGTACCAAACAAAGAAGAGAGGTGAGGCAGAATTATGTATATTTAAACACTTTTAAATTTTATGCTAATTTTAGACTTAGACATTTATAGATTGTTTCTAAAGGCCTAGCTCTTAAATGATCCTTCTGTGATGCTGAGCATGGTGAAATGGTAATAAAAATGTGTGGTAGAAACACGAGGACTGAGCTCACTGTTTGCCTCTTGCTTATCTTGTAAAATGACCTGCCCACATGTATTTACATAGGTTTTACATATTTTAATTTAGAAAACTGTCACCATTTACTGATATATAGTATGGACTCTTCTTTTTTTTTTTCATATTTTTGTGCTTCAAAATATGATGCCAGTCAGCTTAGTTGGTGAAGGAACCATACCATAGTCACAGTATTTAAATTAAGCTCTAAAGCTATATAATTTTAGAACAACTCTGAGTATTTACTGCTAAATTTTCCATTTAAAAAACTCTGTAGTCTATTCAATAATAAATAAATTTTATGCAGCCATTAAAAAGTTCAAGAAAATTTTTTATCAGCATATAGCTATGTTAGTGACCTTTGCACAACCTCTCAACAAAATACTGCCATTAAATATTTCAATACCATCGTATGGCTTAATTTTATCATTCCTGAATGTTCAAAATGATTTTAAATATTTATTTAACTTAATTCAGCATGAGTCATTTCATCCTGGATTTTAATGTTAACCTCAGAACATATAGTGATTGAAAGAAGGAATCATTATTATATATTTATGGTGAAAATTAAATTAAGGTATATTTTAACACACTTGTGAATTTCTAAAGCTGACAGCAATAAGGAATATACTAAGAAGACATTTTCTCTTTATTATTTATATTAAATATGCCACTCTTATATTCTGTAGGCAGAATGAGACCCAGAAATATGGTGATTATATTTGAATGCTATGTAGTCAATACACTTAGAAATTAAATACGTTGAAGCAACAGAATTTTCTCTCATTGGTTACCAGTAAAGAGATAACTCCTCTGTAAGGGACAGTTGTCAGTGCTAGTTAAAAAATTCCTACTGTGTAAATTGGTAATTAGGTACTTTCTGAAAAGTGAGAAGTTTGCTATTGTAGGCTATTATAGCTTCTTCATAATAGTTAAGACCAATCATATCAACCCTCTGTATTCTGATTCACTGACCCACTCCATAAAGTCATTATGGACAATTATGTCCAGCCGCCCCAGGGCTCCATTAAAGATCTATTTTAGGTCTCAGATGCCTGCTGATAGAAGACACAGTTTCTCAAACCGAACCCCAGTTACACTGCATGAATAGGTATAACAGTTTTTGAAATATCCATTTTATATAACACAATCTTGGTCTAGTTTTTGCTTCTTAAAAATCATCATTAATGTTGCCGTGTGTGTGTGTCTGTGTGTGTGTGTGTGTGTGTGTGTGTGTTGGTTAGGAGAATTAGGGGAAAACTGGATAGGACTCAGACTTTTACAACTTCAAAGCACCTAAGAAACCTCTTTTAAAAATAATTTTATTTATTTCTGGCTGTGCTGGATCTTCGTTGCTGAACAGGCTTTCTCTAGCTGAGGACGCAGGGGCTACTCTCTAGTTGTGATGCACGTGTTTCTCATTGTGGTGGTTTCTCTTGTTACGGAGCACAGGCTCCCGGGTGCATGGCTTCACTAGTTGCAGCTCCTGGAGTCGAGAACACGGGCTCAATAGTTGTGGCCCCAGGCTTAGCTGCTCCATGGCACACAGGATCCTCCTGGATCAGGGATGGAACAGGTGGAATCTTTACCATTGAGCCACCAGGGGAGCCCTAGAAAACTTTTTTTCTTAAATTGCTCCCTGGATCTCATATAGACCTAATAAAGGTGCTTGTCATCCAAGCACTTGTCTATCCAAACACTTTCCCTCTCCTCTCCAACCTAGGAGATTGAACATGCCAGTGAAAAGGCAGCAAGGTCTCTTTCAGTTATGCCTTTTTGCTCTGCTAGCAGTTTCCACTGTAATAGACTCCAAGACTGTAGATAACTTCTGCTTATGGCAGTGTTAGGGTTATGGTCCCAGTAAATAGCCATTAAGTAATGACAGTGTTCAAGACCCAAAAAGGGTACCTGGGCCCAGTTTGGTCTAAGGAGTATTAGCTCAGCATTGTGGATTGTACATTTGTATTCTTGACTCAATTAATGATGGATGATTCAACAACGAACTTTAATAATCTTCAGCTTTGATTGCCCTGTCTGTAAGATGTTATGATTATAATGTCTATATCTTAGGAAGGACATCATGCACTAAAATACTAATAAAGCACTTCTGCCTGAAAGAAACAATTTTGGCCAAAAATATAAGAAGAACACATTTGCAAATGATTTGGGTGAACGTCTGAATAAAGTTACCCTTACCCTGTGTATAGCAATTGTAAAGCTAAGGATGATTTGTGCAAACTTACCAGTAAGTTGTAAATATATCCTTCAAGTGGTGAGTTTTTTTTTTTAATGTCTTTCATTGTATTTGAAGATTTTTCAAATGAGATACAACAGATCATAAACCATGAAGAAAAAGGCCTGCATTCTGTGTCTGGCCTTATGATGTACTTGGATAACTGTAAAAATTGTACATTAGAGGCAACTCATAATAGAAATGAAAATTCAAGCAAATATAAAAGTCAGCACTAACTTGAATTTATCCGAAGACTACCCCTCATCAAAATATATTCGCCAGAGTTAGGAAAGATGGTTAGCTTTTCTATAACAGATAAGACACACTAGTACCAGAAGTCCAATCGAAGGATTCTAGGAAAAAGAATAGGCTTGTGCCTAATATTTTCAGCTGACCCCGAAAGTGTCCTGACTTTCTGGTGACACATTCTGTCCAATACATAGCTCTATACAAGCTTCACAGCCAGGTGCTTGGTGATCTCCAGCAAGTTAACTCATCAATCTGTCTCCGTTTCATCATCTACAAACAGGAGCAATGATAGAACCAATCCCACAAGGCTTTTGCAAGATTTACTTTAGGACAGCAATTACAAGCTGTATGATCTGAGGACATCAAGCTGTATGATCTGAGGAGATCATAATCTTATGTATTATATATATATATATATATATATATATATTTGGTATTGCTGCAGGGCATACAAGGTCTCAGTTTCCTGACCAGGGGCTGAACCTGTGTCCCCTGCAGGGGAAGCTAGGAGTCACAGCCACTGGACCTCCAGGAAAGTCCCTAGTTTTTATTATAGTTATTATAATTATTGTTATCACTAGGTGTCTTGTCATCCCTTCCAGCTTGTAAGCTCTTTGCATCTCCACACAAGAAATAATATATGATTTTCACATTGTTCTTACTGAAGGACTAAGTGAATGACTGAATGAATTTGATGAATGTTTTAAAAGGCAAGCCCTTGAGAAATAGGGAGCTTGTATACTAGCAGAAATCATGACTAAAGTAGTGTAGTCATGCAGCCCTTAATATTTATTTTGATCTCAGGCAATATCCTCTTTATTTACTTATTCTGTATTTCAGCCAGGTAGCTATGTTTCTTTTTTTTAATGTCTGTTTTTGGCTGTACTGGGTCTTTGTTGCTGTGTGGCTTTCTCTAGTTGCAGTGAGTAGGCTTTTCATTGCAGTGGCTTCTCTTGTTGCGGAGCACGACCCCTGGGTTATGTGGACTTCAGTAGTTGCAGATCCTGGGCTGCTAGAGCACAGGCTCAATATTTGTGGCATATGGGTTAGCTGCTCTGTGGCATGTGGGATCTTCCTGGACCAGGGATTGAACCCGTGTCTCCTGAATTGGCAGGCAGACTCTTTACCACTGAGCCACCAGGAAAGCCCAATATGCAAGTTTCTTGAGAAGGCAATGGACCTTCTCAAAAAAAGAGAGAGTTTTGATTGAGATAAAAAGTTGGGGGTAAAATATAATATTCCTGGGGTAGACTCTGAGGAGCACCATTCACTTTAAAATAACTCAGAAGCCAAAGAAACAGAAAGTTAGAGAATAAAATTGATCCAAAGACCACAGGGTATTCCTGGGAAAGCAACAGAATATCAACAATGACTACAACAATAATCAAACAAAATTAAAATACCACAAAACAGCTGGGATAGGCCCCAGGAGATAGATAAATGCTGTTGAAAGAAGCTTGAAGGAAAAAGAAAAATCAGCTCAGGATTCAGCCTGGAAGAGAGAGTTTAGAGAAAAGGGAAAGATTTGGTGACATCAGGAGATGATCTAAGACCCTGCTGAAAATATCACAGAGGAAACAGAGGCTCATTCATAAAGTATTTCCTGTACCAGACTCATCATAAGACTTCTAGAGTTATTCCAATTAGTGATTCATGCGTCTTTAAAAATGCAAATCAAGGAGCCCAAGTGGGAAGAAATATTGGACATTCATACTCTAGTATGAATTATATTTCCTTCGATGCCTTCTTCTCACAGTCTCCTCATCTCCATCTTTTCAGTTACTTAAGTCAAAAGCCCTGGAATCACCCTTTTCTCTCAACCACATCTAATGCATCAGCATAATTATTAGTAAGGTTTTCTGTTAAAATGCACAGAGTTTACTAACCACTTTGCATCATCTCCACTGCTTTACCCAGCCCACTCCATGATCATCCAAGAGTGTGAAACCAATGTCTGTGCTTCTGCCTTTGCCTCCTTGAAACTGATCTTATTTTCTTACAGAAGTCAGAAAGATGCAGTTACAATTAAGACCCACATGCCACTCCTTTGCTTAAAACCCTGTGAAAGTCTCCCATCAGTCGGGGTAGAAGTTCCAGTTCTCTCAGGGCCCTTCAAGAGCTTGTTCACCACAAGCCACCCCTTCACTTTACCCTGCTGTATGTTTGCTCCTGCCTCTGGACCTTGCCGCTCCCTCTGCCTTAGAATTCTCTTCCTCAGGACACTGTGTGGATCAGTCTCTCCTTTGCTTCAGGCTTTTAATCATACGTCATCCTCCCAAGCTATCTAACTAAGATTTCAACCCGTTACTCTACAATTGTTACTTAACCTCCTTCATATACATTTTCTCTGATTTATTTTTTATCATCAGTATTTATCACTTACACGTCCTGTACTTATACATTTATCTTGTTTATTATTTCTCTGTCATATAGAAATGTAAATGCCTTGAGGACCAGGATTGCTTTTTTGTTGCGGTCTTTTTTGTCTGCCAATACAGTCTCAGCCAGTCCATCATAAAGGAAATCAGTCCTGAATATTCCTTGGAAGGACTGATGCTGAGGCTGAAACTCCAATACTTTGGCCATCTGATGTGAAGGACTCATTTGAAAAGACCCTGATGCTGGGAAAGATTGAAGGCAGGAGGAGAAGGGGACGACAGAGGTTGAGATGGCTGGATGGCATCACCGATTCAATGGACACGAGTTTGAGTAAACTCTAGAAGTCGGGGATGGACAGGGAGGCCTGGTGTGCTGCAGTCCATGGCGTTGTGGAGAGCTGGACACTACAGCGACTGAACTGAACTGAACTGAATACATTCTCAGCACCTACATCATTTTCTGTATAGCTGGTCCTCAGTAAATAGCTTCTAAAAGTGAATCATTAAACTATCTTAAATATATGTTTTATTACTTAAAAATCCAGCTGTAGTAGATTCCCTAAGGGCCTTGGATATGCCTTTTTGATATCTGTGTGTGTCAGGGATGGGGACTATTTTGACATAGAAATGTAATTTGGAATTGAGGCATTGGAGCATGGAAAAGTATTAGTGGATCCAGAAGTGGAAAATGCAAAAGTGGATCTCTGAGTACCTAGAATGTATGAAGAGGCTATTCATTAAGTGGATAACATGTGCAGGAGGTAGAAAAAAAGGTCAAGAACATTATGAGAAAAAAAAAAAAAACAAAACAGAAAAGTTAGTAAATGGCATCTCGTCTGTGTTATGCTTTCTATACGTTGCTTCTTCTTCCTTCTTCCAGGTTAGTCAAGATTCTCATTGAGTTCCAATGCTACTAGGACTCCATTAAAAACTAGAAGTGAGGGGTAGATGGGTGTTCATAAGTTCTAGGATATTTGTCGAAAAGCAGAGCTCTAATCATCATACTTCTGCCCTTGCGAACTCCAGCCCTCTGATTGGAAAGACTTCATTCTTGCTTCTCTTGCCTGGAGGACACCAGCGGCAGCATATGAAAAAAGACCAGGGTAATAGCCAAGAACAACTAGGAGATATGCATGGAGGCAAGATAAATTACCCATGGCTTGTCATCTTTCCCGACAATCTTGAAAAGCCAATTTTCCCTTTTTGCATAATATGCTACAAAAAAGAGAGAATGAACACCTCCCAGAGATGACAAATACCTATGGGACAAAAGGAAGAAATCACAGATTCACAGATTGTTTGTGGAACTGCTTGATAAAGGACTGTGAACTGAAGGCTGCAACACATTTATTCCCGTTTATCCTCCATATCATCTTATTCAATCCAGCCTCAGAGTTGCACACAAATATTAAAGAAAGAGTAATTAAACAGAGTTTCATCCCAGAACCCTTCGTACTAACTTGGATTATCTTAATATGATTTTAGGTGTGTGTGTGTGTGTGTGTGTGTGTGTGTGTGTGAGCATGTGCTTTAGTTCAGTTCAGTCACTCAATTGTGTCTGACTCTTTGCAACCCCATGAATTGCAGCACACCAGGCCTCCCTGTCCATCACCAACTCCCGGAGTTCACTCAGACTCACGTCCATTGAGTCAGTGATGCCATCCAGCCATCTCATCCTCTGTCATCCCCTTCTCCTCCTGCCCCCAATCCCTCCCAGCAGCAGAATCTTTTCCAATGAGTCAACTCTTCGCATGAGGTGGCCAAAGTACTGGAGTTCCAGCTTTAGCACAAGAGAAGATTCTACATATGGACATCAGCAGATGGTCAACACTGAAATCAGATTGATTTTATTCTTTGCAGCCAAAGATGGAGAAGTTCTATACAGTCAACAAAAATAAGACCAGGAGCTGACTGTAGTTCAGATCATGAACTCCTTATTACCAAATTCAGACTCAAACTGAAGAAAGTAGGAAAAACCGCTAGACCATTCAGGTATGACCTAAATCAAATCCCTTATGATTATNACTCTTGAGAGTCCCTTGGACTGCAAGGAGATCCAACCAGTCCATTCTGAAGGAGATGAGCCCTGGGATTTCTTTGGAAGGACTGATGCTAAAGCTGAAGCTCCAGTACTTTGGCCACCTCATGCGAAGAGTTGACGCATTGGAAAAGACTCTGATGCTGGTAGGGATTGGGGGCAGGAGGAGAAGGGCATGACCAAGGATGAGATGGCTGGATGGCATCACTGACTCAATGAGCATGAGTCTGAGTAAACTCCGGGAGTTGGTGATGCACAGGAAGGCCTGGCATGCTGCAATTCATGGGGTCGCAAAGAGTCGGACATGACTGAGCAACTGAACTTAACAGAACTGAAGGGAACATTTCATGCAAAGATGGGCTCTATAAAGGACAGAAATGGTATGGACCTAACAGAAGCAGAAGATATTTAGAAGAGGTGGCATGAATACACAGAAGAACTGTACAAAAAAGATCTTCACGACCCAGATAATCATGATGGTGTGATCACTCATCTAGAGCCAGACATCTTGGAATGTGAAGTCAAGTGGGCCTTAGAAAGCATCACTACAAACAAAACTAGTGGAGGTGATGGAATTCCAGTTGAGCACGTTCTTAGTAGTATCCAACTCTTCTCAATACCATGGACTGTATCCTGCCAGGCTCCTCTGTCCATGAAATTTTCCAGGCTAGAATACTGGAATGGGTTGCCATTTCCTCCTCCAGAGGATCTTTCCGACCCAGGGATGGAACCTAACAATCTCTTGGCTCTCCTACACTGTCAGGTGGACTCTGCCAACTGTGCCATCTAGGAAGCCCTTCTTATTCAGACACTACAAATGCAATGTTGGAAGTTAGGGGGAAACAATAAAATATAATCTAGAAAAATTATTCAAAAACCTAAAAATAGGTAAAAGATGTTAAAGGGGATTTTTCAATATAGTGCTCCATTTGAATTTCTATCAACATGCTTATTTTATGACTCTGTAAATACAGGGGTTAATTTGTCATTTTTATTTAGTAGATTCAAGTAATGTCTGTCCAGTGGAACAGATGACCTCTAAGTTTACAGTTTATCTAGTTTTATATCTTCTCCCCTGATATATCCTAATGCATGCCTGTTAAGTCACTTTAGTAGTGTCTGACTCTTTGCGACCCTATGGTCTGTAGTCTGCCAGGCTGCTTTGTCCATGGAATTTTCCAGGCAAGAATACTGGAGTGGCCATTTCCTTCTCCAAGGGATCTTCCCAACCCAGGGATCGAAACTGTGTCTCTTGCATCTCTTGCATCTGCAAGTGAGTTCTTTACCTCTAGTACCACCTGGGAATCCCCTGATTTATCTCAGCATCTAATTACAGATATTAAAAAATATATGTATTTATCACTAGCTTCTCATCTGCCCTTTGTAGTCATTTTTAACATATTACTGGTTTCCTAATTAATAAGTAGACTGAATAATATCCTTAACTTCCTTTTGCCTCCTTATGAAAGTTATTTTTAACTCTTTCAGAATTATACTTTACTATTCTGATAATTTTTATGAGCTCCCTTCATTAGCTGTCTGATAATTTTCATTAGATCATCCTATGTTCTAGTGAACTTACCTAATGGACCTTAGTTCATTGGTGGTGGTGGTGGTTGTTCAGTCGCTGAATCATGTCCGACTCTTTCGCCACTCTATGGACTGTAGCTTAGCCCCCTCCTGTCTCCATGGGATTCCCCAGGTAAGAATACTGTCCATTGGTAAATAATCTTGCTTGCTTACTTCAAAGCCTGATACATCACATTGATCCTTTGCCTTTTCTGTTTTCTATAATCACATCACCCCTACCTCCCATCCAAGATATTACATGGCCTATTCTTTTTAATAGGTCCCAATCCATTCTTGGCCTTCATACCTTTGTAAAAAGTAATTTGTCAAAGCTAACTTTGCTAAAACTACTAAATTAGGCGTTAGAAAAATAAATATTTAATGAGTCAAATTTCCTTTTTTCTATCTTTATCACTCTGCAGATAGCTAAAATATACTACAACTCTTCACAACAGTAAAAAAATATATATTCTTAATATCCCAATGAAGGGTTAAATTAAATAAAAAATAATGGCACTCATAAGTCATAGAATCATTAAAGGTTATGCTACAAAAAGTTTTGTAAGGAATAAACTGAAACAGAACATAGACAGTGGAATTTTTTTTTTTAACAATTGTTCTTTTTGTTACTATAATATGATACTTTCCAAGAATGATAGCAAGCTTCTGAACAGTCAGAGACTTCATTTCTTCTTAAGGAAATCTTTTCTTCTAGCTATGCTCAAATGTTTCTTCATTATTCATATGTCTATTAAAAGGGAACAATAATAAAAGCAAAAAGGAGCATTTCTCAAGATTATTTTGTATGATTAGAATATTCTATAATTTGGTATTATTTCTTATTCATCCTTTCATGCAACCTAATTGTTATTTTTAGTAATTTTATTCTGAAAGATAGATGAAATACTCACATGAAAGGAATTTAAATAAATGAAATGACAAAAATTGGTGATGTTGCATAATAGAGTTTAAGAATGGCATTTCTTCCACTTAAAGACTGAATAAAATATCATTGTTGGCTGACATAACTTAGAAAATTGTTATTCTCCACTGTCATTGGTAAATAATAGGGAATATAGAGTCAAAGGGGAAGGAAATAAAATGACACCAACTTCTGTTCTTAGTGAGATTTCCTGTAATATGGTATTTACTTAAAAAAAAGTGAAATCCTGTTCTTCTAAAATGATAAATTTTCTGTGAAAATTTCTGATAAACACCAAAAATTAAGCTTAATCATTTAGCTCCCTATTCATGTCCCAGTGGTCACCCCTCAAATTTAAATTTATGATAAGTTTTCCTTAAAAATAAAATTAGTCTGTGCCAGCTCAACCATCACAGATTCAGGTGCCTTTAAATATTAGCAGGTATAAGCTAATTTTTTTTTAAATTGAGGTCAGATTTGGTTGGCCCAAGGTCACACTAATATGTTGCTTATTGTGTACAAGTGACATTTGCTGAACATTACCTTAGGCTATGTTTTTAGCATTCCCTCTGGCATGCTGAGATTAGATGTGACATTTCCTGGCCAGAATAAAACACAAGGTCGATTCTAAAGAATATAATACTATATTATTTCCATGCAACTTTTCATTTGCTTATCTATAGTACACAGGCAGTTCGTTTTAAAGCATGGGACTTGTGAACCACTACTAGGCACACGCTAAATCCTTCTCCCTACAGGATGTCTCCCCACACTGTCCCAGCATGTATGACTATCTCCTGAGCCCTCTGCAGAGTCCCTGAGAAAATAACTGCAGTGGAGGTCAGAATGTTCCAGCTCCTACTATAAGAGGGTGAGAGAGTTTATCCTCCTATTGCCTGGGGGAGATGATAGTTTCATCAGGAAGAAAATTTCCCACTGAGATAATGTTATACAAGATAATTGGCATATGTAAATCTATGAAAACTATTATTCAGCTCCATTATGAGCTAAATAAAACTCTGTAGAACAGCAAAGAATTATCAGTTGTTTACAAAAGTACTTAAGAAAGACGACCCATTAGTAAGTTTGTAACTGGAAAAACAATTTGGAAATGTAATGAATTTGGCTTAATGTTTTATTTTTCTCTCTAAAGCCTTAAAAGGAAAAAAATCATCATCATCATAAAAACCCACCGTTGGTCCAGCTTCGCTCTCATAATCATTCGGTTGCATCCACTTACCCTGACTAGAGTCAACTATTAAACAAAAATATGAATATATACTTGAATTTTGCTCTATGAATGAAATGCAAGGCTTGCAAAATTCAAGCATGTGTTTCCTCAGCCAAACGTCTGTATACTTACTAGTTTAAAAAATTGTAAATATGGATAGTAAACTCCAATACAAAGAAAACTGTCCATTTAAAAATTAAAATATGATCATAATTAATTTTCTTGGTTAGCTATTGATACTGAGCTACAGGGCACAATAAAATATATTAAATATGTAGTTATGAGTTTAGTTTGTTTTAAACTAGGCCTTATCTAGAAAGGCACACCTAGAAATGGGTTTACAATCCTGATTATAGATTCTATTTATCAGTAATTCAGATTATCTGAAAACTTGAAAATAATACTCTCTCTTGATTTACATATTATCTACAAGCAACGGATACTATAACAAGAGGCCAATAAGTACCCATTTCCTTCTGTATGCAGCTCTCTGTGTTGGGATCTAGGAAATGCTACTCTGTGTTGAAGGTGCCTGAACTATTGTTCTTCAACCCTCTATATTAAATAAAGTGACTGTCAATATCCTAGTTGAAGCCACAGAGCACAGATAGCTCTTTATATTTATAAGAAGTGCAATGAGCCATCCAAGCTAACTCAGCAGAGAGAACATTTGCTAACAAAATGATCTTAGAGACCCATTGACTTGATGGATGGGACTGTGTAGATAAGAGGCACCTATGATAAAAGTGGTAGCAGATTTGAAGTCTTTAACGGGGTCCTTTCAGCCATCTAGCATGGTTTATTAGCGTGACACAGGTTCCCTGTTTTCTCTCTCTTTAATGATACTGTTCTATGAACCAATGAATGTTTTCATTTGGAAAATAAGAAAGCATTGACATGTTATCTAAACTGTGGTTTCTTTAGTGATGCCAAGGGAATAAATATGTTAATTCTGTGCTTTGAGGAATGTATTGGGTAAGGGTCATTACTTCATTGATTTCATTGGACACCAGGTCTAGGTGAGAAAAGGTTAATATTATACACCATGGACTATTTCATTATGCAAAAGTTTGACTTAGAAAATGGAGAATTTCAGTGGTACTTGGATATACTTTTAGATGATGACTTTCAGATTACATTCTCACAAGGCACGTTTAATGTTTAACTCATCATTTGTTAATTATGATACCTGAAGCAATTGACCTCAAACTACTGCTTAATTCTTCAGAAAAGAGACAATTACTATGAAAAACTACCACATAAATCTTGAAATAGTCACAAAGTCTTACACAAATAATTCTTTTTGATATAGAAATAAAAAACAATCTTCTTCACATACAAGGAAATGTACAAAAACACATTCCTCGAGGAAATAGTATTTTCTTGGCACATCAGGGCTTTTACAGCAGGAGTTAAATAACGGCAGAAGTGCCAACTGGAAAGAATTTTCCCTGGCTTTAAAACTGGAACAAAACAACTCTCAACATTTGCAAAACATTCCTTTATTATTAGAAATAAATTATTTGTATAAAAAATTGCATGCGTCAACCATTGCATTTATTTTTAGCACAACCCAGGGCTTCAAACCGGTCAGCCATTACAAGAAACAGACTCATTGTCTTATACAAGTTGAACAATGTGGGACAGGAACGGGAGTTCTCACAATCACAGAAAAATACTTACAAGAATAACATCAGACAAGGTTTATTTCATATTTCAACAGCATTTGTTTTTGTTTTTGTTTTTTTTTTTCACAAGCTAACATTAGTTTCCTTTTGTGATTTTTTTTTAAACTGCTCATGAATAAGCAATACTTTAGCTTGACACTCATTGGTTGTATTGTATAAAACGGGTTTCTTCACTCCCTATTATTAATACTTTTGGCTTGTGGCTACTTTTTGTTCCTTACAAGATTGACTATTGATTTGATTGATTGTAGTCTACAGAGATCTCCAGGAGTGAGTGTTGGTGGTGTCACGTTCATTGTTTAAGATCGCATACCACATTTCTTCATATCGTATCGTTTCCCTGTTTCAGATTGAATGATTGCTGTAGCTGATATATGTCGTCTTGGTGGAGGAAGCTGTTAAGACAAATTAAGACAAATTATAGTACAAGATAATACATCAGTTTGTTAAAATGATCTTAAAATTCAAATCTTAAAGTGACTTTTTATGATATGTGGTCTTTACAACATGTTATTTTAAACCACGTGGTAGGAATTCAACAGCTGTAGAAATAAAAAGCAGAATTTTTAATCTGTGAAACCACTAGTTTCATTTATAATATATACATTTAGCAGGAAACTAAAAATATGAACACCTTGGTGTTTAATAAAGTTAGGTGAAATTCTATTTAATGTGTGTTTTGATTAACAGAGATTTACAGTGCAAAAAGAACAGATCAATTCTGTATCCTGCAAAATAAAAAAGAATTTTTTTTTTATAATCCATATTAAAGACATCAATTTTTTGAGCCTGCTGAAACTCCAGTACTTTGGCCACCTCATACGAAGAGCTGACTCATTGGAAAAGACTCTGATGGTGGTAGGGATTAGGGGCAGGAGGAGAAGGGGATGACAGAGGATGAGATGGCTGGATGGCATCACTGACTCGATGGACGTGAGTCTGAGTGAACTCCGGGAGTTGATGATGGACAGGGAGGCCTGGTGTGCTGTGATTCATGGGGTCGCAAAGAGTTGGACATGACTGAGCAACTTCACTTCACTTCATTATAATTAGTCATGCTTTGAGAGTGAATGTATCTTTTATTTAAATATAATACTTTTAAACTCTAAAAGTGAATGCACTAAAATGTATTGCCAACACATATTTATGGTCTGGTTTCATCAAAAGGATACAAATGGAGATGTTTAAAAACTAAAGACTCGAAGAAGCAAATGAATATTTAAGTCTTCTGGTACCAGCTTACTGTGAAATAAAACCCATTACTGTAAGATTATTAAATAGGTATGAACAAGAAAATATTCTAAGTCGAATTGATATTCATACTTAAATTTCCAGAAATACAAGTCTAAATCCAGATAATTCCTTTGTGTTTTTGAAAGCTGTGATGGAATAAATCTCTGTTCTAAAATTCAAATGTGATGTTCTATTTTTCAGTGGAATTCTGGAATGAATGAGAAAAAATAAGAAAAAAATGCTAAACGTATATGTTTCACTTTGTTGTTTAGTCACTAAGTTGTGTCTGATTCTTTTGTGACCCCCATGGATTGTAGCCCACCAGGCTTCTCTGTCCGTGGGATTTCCCAGGCAAAAGTACTGGAGTAGGTTGCCATTTCCTTTGCCAGAGGATCTTCCTAACTCAAGGATCGAATCCTCATCTCTTGAACTGGCAGGCAAATTCCTTACCGTGGAGCCACCAGGGAAGCCTACGTATTTCACTACATAAATCCAATTCACAGTGAAACAGATTTTTTTTTTTTTTTTAGAGAATGATTTACTTTTGAACACTGAATAAGAAAATTGTAAAGTTCCTTCTCTGAAATAATGGGTGATTAGACTCATTCCATTTTAGTGTATATGAGATCTGGTAATTGACCAGATAGATCATTTTTATCAGAGACCAGCATTACCTAAAGATCACAATCAGTAAAATTAAAGCAAGTAGCCCAGGATGTGCCACTTGTAGATGTTTTTGCTCTTTTTATTTCCTTGACCAATATGAGCTTCACGCTAAAAACAGGTGGGACATATCTGCATATCTTTCTATAGTGCTCACATTAGGTTATTATTGACGTGCAATTGAAAGGAAGTAGATCTTAGACTTGGTTTTAAATTGCATCCTCTTCTCTACAAAATGAGTGCTAAAACATCACTAAACCAGGTTACCGGGTTTAGTTTCATCACTGGTCCACAATCCATAACACTGGGTTTCTGTGAGGACAGACGCAGGGGAGATTTGTGGGGGAACAGCAGTTTTCTTAGAGAATCAATATGGAATGCTTTATTTCTATTTACCCTTCTAAAAGCAAGGGTGTCTGTTCCATTTGGTTTGGTGTAAAATGGGACAGTGATTCTTACGGTTTTTATTTCATTTTTAACTTTTTTTCGTTTGTATAATGCTATCATATCCTTCTAAATATTTTCTAAGAAAATAAAATCTATACTTCAGCTATGCTTTTGAAAGATTTTCATATGGTCTTTGTTGATAAGATGAAGAAAAATTATAAGTTAAAAAAAAATCCCTGAAAGAAAAATACTCAACTTTTTGTCATATTTAGTATATTTAATAACTAAACATATAAGAAATATTTATCAGATTTGAAGATCAGTAGAAAGAAAAAAATTATGGAGGTAACAGAAGAACAATAACCAAAAGACCTTGATGAAGATTATATTCAGATGTTATTCAAGGATCATTCCAACTTTAAAACTCTAAACCTCTTTAGAAATTCATGTTTTAATTTTTAGACTCTTAGAAGTGACCCCCAGACAAAGATGGTAGAATTCTACTGAGAACTAAGACTATAATTTACAAAAGGAAAGTAATTGTAATTTTTTTATTAGAAAAGGGATGTAAGGCTCTGAACACTTCTGAATTTTAAGTCTTATCTTTTCTATTATTCAGAGACCAACTCGACTTTGTGGGCCAGATCACTAGGCAAAATGATATTGCACACAGTAAAGCAAGTCATGTGAATATTTTTTGCAAGTCAGTGCATATAAGGGCTTCCCAAGTGGCAGTGGTGGTAAAGAACATGCCTGCCAATGCAGGAGACACAGGTTCCATCTCTGGATCTGGAAGATCCCCTGGAGAAGGAAACGGCAACCCATTCCAGTATTCTTGCCTGGGAAATCTCATGAACAGAGGAGCCTTGCGGGCTACAGCTCATGGGGCTGTTAAATGTTGGACATGACTGAAGTGACTTAGCACATAGGTATGCACACATACAGTGCATATAAGGGTTACATTAGGACTTCCTTGGAAGTCCAGTGGTTAAGACTCTGAGCTCCCAGTGCAGGGTGCATGAGTTCCATCCCTGGTCAGGGAATGAAATCTCACACAGGGATTTGGCACCACATGGCAAAAAAATAAAAAATAAAAAAATTCTGTTTATAGCATTCTATAGTCTATTAAGTGTGTAATAATAGTGTGTCTAAAACATAATGCACATACTTTAGACAAAAATATTGATAAAAAATGCTAACCATCATCCAACAATGCAAGTTTGACACAAATGCTCAGTTTTTGAAAAAAAAAGAAAAAGATGCAGTATCTGGGAAACACAATCAAGTGAAGCTCAATAGAAGAAGGCATGTCTGTGGATTTTCATGGCAGCAGTGGTACTTTTGCTTTCATTCCAGAAGTGTTACAGAACACAAAGGATTCAGAGATATACATATGAGCTAATGTAATACTTCTGATGATGAATATGCTTAGTGAAAATCAGGTTTGAATGCAGCAACAATGAATTTCCTGTGCACACACACTGGGTTTATAAGCCAGAGAAAGCGAATCTACCTTCAACAGCAGCTGTTCTCATGAATTATGCATGAACAGAGCTTAAGGACTACCATGTTACAACATTTGTTAATTGGGTACCGTTGATGAAATTCATATATATCAACTTTGTTCCTAAGTCTCTTTTCAGGAGAAGTTTTATGAAACAACACTTGACCTTTTTACGTGTGAAATGTAGTATTCTGTAAATTCAATCATTAACGTGGATTTGTTTGGTGTACCTTCCAGCTTCAATTCCTTTTATTTATTCTGTGTACCTTTAGAAGCTTTAAAACCTTATATGTATGATCAGAATTTCAGGCATTAACAAGTCATCTTTAAGATGAAATGGCTTAAGTATGAGGAATTTACAGAGATCGATCAATTTGAAGAAAAAATATTGCATGTATATCATAAAAAAACACAGCTAATTTGGAAAAAAATTCCAACTGTAGAACACTATCCATAATTATCAAAATCCTTCACATATTAAAAAATAGAAATGCTAAAACAATAGTTTTTGAATTTTGTCTTCTCTTTTCTATGACCCCCAGGCCAATTTATATTTTCAAGACAGCAGTGATACATTTACCTTTATATGGTGATTTATAGTTTACAAAACACTACACTGTATGTCATTGTCATGTCATGGTAGTGAGGGTGATTTATCAAAAGTCTGAGAGCAGAAAGTATGAAAATGAGACAACATGGACACAGTCCCAGTGAATTAACCAGCCTGGGACTGATTGAGAATGGGCTCCCTCAGTTCTGCAAGGAGGTATTTCAGATCCAAGGAGGTACAATACTAGTTACAGAGAATTTAATGGCAAAAGTTTTTTTCACTTTTCAATCATACTTCCAAAGACATAAAATGCTCTTATAGAAGAAAAATATTGCATTTAAGCTCTTCAGGTTTCTGGTAGTTTTAGAGAGTTTGTGATTTTGGAAGACTTTTGACTCCAAACATGTGGCAGACAGGATGGGCAACCACGGGCACCATGACCACTAGTCCTCTAAGCAAGCAAAGGCTAATAGTGGTTACAGGGAGGAGGATGGAGGAGGGATGTGTGGAGATTTCCTGCACTCTTTCTTCAATGCCTGAACTGTGATCACTTTATCTGAGCCTAATTTATTCAACCCAAACCACTCCTGTAAAAGATGAAAACTACAAAGTACAGTTTAACCTTCTTTGAGGTCATAATTGACTTTATCTTGATTCACCTTATCTTAGCTTTCTTTCACCTTCCGAAGTGAGCATTCGACTCCTCCAGAATATTACAGGATTACCCACCAGAGAGGCTCCACTTTTATAATCTTTCATCCTTATTTCAGAAGAAAGAGGGAAATGTACTCATGCTATGAAATTTCCATTTCAGCATCAATAGAAAATAATAGAAGGNCTTGATTCACCTTATCTTAGCTTTCTTTCACCTTCCGAAGTGAGCATTCGACTCCTCCAGAATATTACAGGATTACCCACCAGAGAGGCTCCACTTTTATAATCTTTCATCCTTATTTCAGAAGAAAGAGGGAAATGTACTCATGCTATGAAATTTCCATTTCAGCATCAATAGAAAATAATAGAAGGAAAACAAAATGTGTTAGACTTATTTCTATGACATGGGATTAGTCTTTATCAACACCAGAAATTTTCCCTTCAGGGAACCAATTTATTTTTTAAAGGGGTGGAAAATGTTGATTATTTTTTTCCTTACTACGTTCCAGAGGTAAATCTAGGATAACTGATATTTACTTCACTGTATATTTGCTTGTTTCCATTTGCAACCATATTATATAAAGTTCTTTGGATTGCTGTTAAAAATCAAGTACATCTATAGGCTCTGGTGAGGCATACTGAGACGTGCCAGTGTTCAAACTGTATCATTGGCCAATAGTAGTTTATTGACATCCTACAACAGATATTAACTTCCTACACTGATGCTTTCAAGGCAGGAAAGCACATCAAATTCTGCCCTCAAGTCACAAGCATTCTACTCTGATAGAATGCCTTTAAGAATAGTTTAAGTACACCCTCTGCTAAGTGCCCAAATAGTTCCACTATCAATCAGTTCCCTACCTATAATCAGAGGTGGTTTTAACAATTTGTTACCAAACCAATCCTTACTGTGCCTTCTCTTGTACTTTTTTAAGGGTTCATATTTGCAGAAGGGTGAATAGATATATAGATAAATTTGATATTCATCTTCCTAGAGGATCTGGCCAATCATTCCAAGAAGTCTGATAGTAATTGAAGTCAGTAAGTTTAATTAATACATGCTTATTTACTAAGGATAGTTCTGCATATAGGGCATTAAAGTGGACAGTGTTGTAGATTAAGTTGTTATAATAATTGAATCAGCTAAAATCAACTCAATCATCCCTGTATTTAATGTNTTCATCTTCCTAGAGGATCTGGCCAATCATTCCAAGAAGTCTGATAGTAATTGAAGTCAGTAAGTTTAATTAATACATGCTTATTTACTAAGGATAGTTCTGCATATAGGGCATTAAAGTGGACAGTGTTGTAGATTAAGTTGTTATAATAATTGAATCAGCTAAAATCAACTCAATCATCCCTGTATTTAATGTCAAATGTACAGAGAATAGGAGATATAGCCTCCTGGAAGAATCTGAGGGAGAATGTGTGTGTGTGTGTGTATGTGTGTGTGTGTGTGTGTACATGCGCATTTGTGTATATATATACTCTCACTGTATTCAACTTTCTGGTATTTTGCAATACATACTTTCAGTTTGCTGTTCTTCAATAGATACCAAGATGGACTTGAATAGTTCAGTTAAACTCTACTGGATTAGTTTGGTAATAGTATATTGTTACGTGCTNGTCAAATGTACAGAGAATAGGAGATATAGCCTCCTGGAAGAATCTGAGGGAGAATGTGTGTGTGTGTGTGTGTGTGTGTGTGTGTGAGTGTGCACATGCGCGTTTGTGTATATATATACTCTCACTGTATTCAAATTTCTGGTATTTTGCAATACATACTTTCAATCTGCTGTTCTTCAATAGATACCAAGATGGACTTGAATAGTTCAGTTAAACTTTACTGGATTAGTTTGGTAATAGTGTATTGTTATGTGCTTCTTCAAGGATGAATATAGAGAAGAGGAAGATAGATGAGGAAAGGAGAAGTGGAGGGATGGTTGTAACAAGAGTCCTATTTTCAGGGTCATGAGGCTTTCAGAGAAGAACTCTATCTGAATATATATTAAGAATTAGAGAGATCAATGAAAGCCAGAGAAGGGGATCACTTTGGGGAAACAAAATAAACTATGACTGAACCTAACATGTTGGCTAACTAATTTTCTCCTTTCCCTAAATACCTAAATAGCATATCGTCTACTTGTGTAAGGGGCTTCCCTGATGGCTCAATGGGTCAAGAATCTGCCTGGAAAGCAGGAGACACAGGTTTGATCCCTAGGTTGGGAAGATCCCCTGGAGGAGGGCATGGCAACCTGCTCCAGCATTCTTGCCTAGAGAATCCCATGGACAGAGGAGCCTGGCAGGCTACAGTCCACGGGATCACAAAGAGTTGAAAACAGCTGAAGCAACTTAGCACACACACGTGCTATTTGTGTAAGATCTTTGGTAACAATGCTCCATAAATACTAGTTAATTGCTAATGCTAGGAAGAGCAACCCATATTGAACTAACAACAATTGGAGAACGAATACTAAAGGATAATTTTATAAATGGAGCCTAGCTCCAAGCTTCAAGCTCTGTGATGCTTGACAAGAGAGACTTGAGCGTCACCCTTTGTGAAAGAGAGTTTGTGTCTATGTTCATGCTCTGGAGAGGAGACATTTGCACTGAAATCCTTTGATTCTAACCAAACGGTTCTAACTACTGTGATGGTCTCATGGTGTGTGGATACCACCATGCCCTTGGAACCATGTTGTACAGTCCCCAAGACCAGTAGAAGAATGTTCAACGTACATCTATCAGGAAGTGCTCCCGCTCTTGACCATCGGAAAGTCTACGGATGACTTACTGTTGGTTTCAAGACTCTCACAGAGTTCGCTTTTCACCTCGCCATTTGGTCTGTCATTGCCTTTTTGGATCAGTTTGCTTTGCATGGTGGCAGCAGTCACCACCGCCTTGAAGCTCCTCTTGCGTTTTTGAACGTTCTGCTCTGGATGAAAAATTATAATATAAACCTTGGGCATATACAGCATGCCTAGAGACACCGAAGCACTTAAACTCATGGAGACAGTGAGTGTTGTTGTCTGGATGTACATCTGAGGAAGGAAAAAAAAAAAGGAATCAATGTTGGTAAGCCTGATATAAAATACAGCAGATAATACAACCATTTTCTGAAATTATTCCAGCTTCTCTTCTGAAAAGTCCTTATTAAAATTACCTTTACTTATAGTCAAATATTCCTTTATCCTCACCCACAGATGTGGATAAAAGTTGTATTATTGATAAAGCCCAATTCCTTAAAACAGACCAAAAAACAGGTAGGCTGATGCAGCTTAATTTCCTGTTTAGATCGTAATTAACCATATATAAGGAAGGGAACAAAACTAGTCTAGCAAAAAACTAACACTTTATGTCACACAAACCTTCTTCAGGGGCGTATCCCAGGGTCAATGGTTATTCTTTAAACAATAAACTTAACCTAGAAGGTAAAGTATATACAGTAGAACTAGACTGGGAGTGAAATAGTCCATAACATCACTATTTCACACCATTGCTTGAATAATGCTAGTGTTTGCATCTACACATAATGACTTAAGTCGAGCTTCCAAACCTGAAAAATCACAAGCCTGCCATAAGGGCTTGATTTTTTAACAGCCTCTCCCACCCAAGGATAATTCTGAGAGGGTTCTAGATGACAGCATCAGATCCAAATATGCGTGGGTGCTTTTAGAAAATAACGACAGACTTCCTCCTTCCAGGATTGAAATATGCCCTTTGGGGATGGGTCTTGACATCTGCATTTTGAGAATTCTCCCTGTGTGTTCATTTTTTATCCTTATTTCACTGAAATTGACTGCTCTGGTGCTTACAAAGAGAAGGCCCTCTGGAAGATTTTTCTTCCTGCAACCTAGAGGTTAATGAGCTGAAAAAGTCAAGCATAAAATCATTGCTTTTGGCTTTTTCATTTTGTTATGAAAACAGACATGATAGTATTTTAATCTCTTCTCTTCCCCAGTATTATTGAGGTATAATCAAAAAATAGAAATTCTATATATTTATGTATAGAACTTGATATTTTGCTGAACATATTATGAAAATATCTCATTCAAGTTACTTAATGTATCCATTACAGTTACCATTTTCTTTCATTCATTCTTTTAAAAAAAAAAAAAAAATTGGCTACATTAGATCTTAGTTTCAGCTCTGTGGCTCTTCACTGCAGTACACGGCTGTGGTTGCCAGCAACATGGGGGATATTAGTTCCATAACCTTGAACCCATATCCCCTGCATTGAAAATCAGATTCCTAACCACTGGATCACCAGAGAAGATTCTTATTCATTCTTTTTATTTTATTTTACTTTTTGGTGAGAATGTTTAAGCAAATTTCAAGTGTATGCAATTCAGTAATTTTACTATAGTCACATATTCATCTTGCATTACTGGAAGTTCATATATTTTGAACAGTATCTCCTCAATTTCCCTTCCCCCTGCCCTTGGTAAGCACAGTTCTGCTCTCTGCTTCTATGAGTCTGCCTATTTAAAATATTTTTTAAATATTCAAAATATTTTTTAAATATTCAAAATATTTAGGCTATTTTAGAGCCTAAACTAATTGGAAAAGACCCTGATGCTGGAAAGATTGAGGGCAGGAGGAAAAGGGGCAATAGAGGGTGAGATGGTTGAATGCCATCATCGACTCAATGACATGAGTTTGAGCAAACATCAGGAAATAGTGAAAGACAGAGAAGCCTGGTGTGCTGCAGTCCCTGGGGTCTCCAAGAAGTAGACACAACTGAGCAACTGAACAGCAATTTTAGGTTCCACATGTGAATGAAATCATGTGGCATTTGTCTTTCAGTATCTCAGTAATATCCTGTAGTATAATGTCCTCCAGGTTCATCCATGTTGCCACAAATGTCAAGATTTTCTTTTTTTTTTGAGAGTCAGTAATATTCTATCATATGAATATATCACATCTTTAAAAATAAAAACCTTTGATTTACTAACATTTTCCATTTCCCGAGCTCAAAAGATAATTTTTCCCAAATAAGTTGGAATACTGAGGCTACAAAGTAGCCATGTTTTAAGATTATAAAGAGATCCCTTTATCATTTACATGATCTTCATTAATATATTTTCATGTGTAATGACACCTATGAAAACATAAAGTTGTCAGATTGCATCTGGTAATGCCCAGGACCCAAACAAATTGTGTCCTTTTTAATAAAGGCTCAAAATACATATACCTTCAAGGATAAATACTTGAATCAATCTATGGCTGCCTTTTTCTAGGGGAGACTGTTTCTATTAACAGATGACAAAGCTTTGAATAAAACACTGTCCAACCTGTGAAGAAAACTTCAGACACCACTAAAGAGGCTGTCCTTGTCAGATAAATTATATCCTGTGGATTACTGAGTTTAAGTTCAGTTTATCTACCACTAAAGCTGCTCTTTGCTTAAAACCCTATCATGAGTGTGGGAACACTCATCAAGTAGGGATATTTAGGATTGGCTTGTTTCAAAGTTCACCTCCTCCAGGAAGTCTTCCATGATAAATTTTATCTTAATTATATTGTTCTTATTTTACTTCCAAGCACTAATGCATTGAAAAATAAATACAGTGGAGCACTTGCTAATGTGTAACTATGTAATTATAGTCATTTATGTAAACTTTGTAATAATTCATATAAAACATATAACTAGAGTATAAACTTCCTTAGGATCTGTAATCCACATTTTTCCTTATATATCTCTAAAAATTACATAATAATTACTTAGATACCACTCATAATACAGAAATTACATATGTAATAATTACATATTAATTATATAATAATTACATATTAATTATGTAATAATAGAAGAAATTACATAATAATTATATACACAATGTAATTACATAATAATTACTTAGAGAAGGAAATGGCAAGCTAATCCAGTATTCTTGCCTAGAGAATCCCATGGACAGAGGAGCCTGATGGGCTACAGTCCATGGGGTCACAAAGAGTCAAGACATGACTTAGCAACTAAACAGCAATAATTACTTAGATACCACTCATTATTTTCAAGTATATGAAGATCTTCAAGAATCCTTTGATTTATACAAATAATATAAAATATGTTTTCTATACATTCCACTCTGTAAAATGGACATTGAGATTGATGACGTTTTAAATGAGAAACACAAAATAATGAGATGTGAATCCAGATTATATAGGTTGGGCTATGCATGTACATGTCCATACTAAGTCACTTCAGTAATGTCCTACTGCTTGTGACCCCATGGACTGTAGCCCACCAGGCTCCTCTGTAAGTGGGATTCGCAGGCAAGAATACTGCAGTGGTGGCCAGCCTCAATAGAGGCATCATGAAAATACATCCCTCAGCAAAGCGATAAAGTACTACATGTCATGACCTCTTAGTCTCAGTTCAGTTCAGTCTCTCAGTCATGTCCAACTCTTCACAACACCATGGACTGCAGAACACCAGGCTTCCCTCTCCATCATCAACTCCCAGAGCTTACTCAAACTCATGTCCATTGAGTCAGTGATGCCACCCAGCCATCTCATCCTCTGTCATTCTCTTCTCCTTCTGCCTTCAATCTTGCCCAGCATCAGGGTCTTTTCCAATGAGTCACTTCTCAGGTGGCCGAAGTATTGGAGCTTCAGCTTCAGCATCAGTCCTTCCAATGAATATTCAGGACTGATTTCCTTTAGAATTGATTGGTTTGATCTCCTTGCAGTCCAAGGGACCCTCAAGAGTCTTCTCTAACACCACAGTTCAAAAGCATCAATTCTTTGGTGCTCAACTTCCTTTATAGTCCAACTTTCACATCCATACATGACTACTGGAAAAACCATTGCTTTGACTAGGCTACCTGCCAAGAAGTGAAAATCCATATTATATTTGAGAGAACTACACAGTGGAAGTGAGAAATAGATTTATGGGACTAGACTGATAGACAAAGTACCTGATGAACTATGGACAGAGGTTCATGACATTGTACAGGAGACAGGAATCAAGACCATACCCAAGAAAAAGAAATGCAAAAAGCAAAAAGGCTGTCTGAGGAGGCATTACAAATAGCGCTGAAAACAAGAGAAGCGAAAAGCAAAGAAGGAAAGATATACCCATATGAATGCAGAGTTTCCAAAGAATAGCAAGGAGAAATAAGAACACCTTCCTAAGTGACCAATGCAAAGAAATAGAGGAAAATAATAGAATGGGAAAGACTAGAGATCTCGTCAAGAAAATTGGAGATACCAAGGGAACATTTCATACAAAGATGGGCTCAATAAAGGACAGAAATGGTAGCAACCTAATAGAAGCAGAAGATAATAAGAAGAGGCGGCAAGAATACACAGAAGAACTATACAAAAAAGCTCTTCATGACCCAGATAATCACGATAGTGTGATCACTTATCTAGAGCCAAACATCCTGGAATGTGAAGTCAAATGGGCATTAGGAAGCATCACTATGAACAAAGCTAGTGGAGGTGATGGCATTCCAGTTGAGCTCTTTCAAATCTTGAAAGATATGCTGTGAAAGTGCTGCACTCAATATACCAGCAAATCTGGAGAACTCAGCAGTGCCCACAGGACTGGAAAAGATCAGTTTTCATTCCAATCTCAAAGAAAGGCAATGCCAAAGAATGCTCAAACTACTGCAAAATTGTACTCATCTCACAAGCTAGTAAAGTAATGCTTAAAATTCTTGAAGCCAGGCTTCAGCAATATGTGAACTGTAAACTTCCAGATGTTTAAGCTGATTTTAGAAAAGGCAAAAGGACCAGAGATCAAACTGCCAACACCCGCTGGATCATGGAAAAAGCAAGATAGTTCCAGAAAAACATATATTTCTGCTTTATTGACTATGCCAAAGCCTTTGNATGAAATCTAACACCCCAGATGGGTTTGTGCCATTTGATAAGAAACAGATTATTTATTTCTCAATATTTCTGCCTTGCCCTGGATGGTTTCATCTCACTTTCTGCCAGCCAGCCAGGTCCTA
The DNA here is from genome assembly GCA_006410615.1 of Neotragus moschatus. Taxonomy (NCBI): domain Eukaryota; kingdom Metazoa; phylum Chordata; class Mammalia; order Artiodactyla; family Bovidae; genus Neotragus; species Neotragus moschatus. The sequence continues at coordinate 324,227 of SJYA01000577.1, read as the reverse complement.
TTTGGCTGCCTCACACACAGTCTGACCAGTGAGAAAGCTACATTTACATTTAAAGCCTGCCTTTCTCTACCCCTGTTATCTACTCCCTCATCTGTGTGCCCACCAAAGTAACACCTGTATTCATAAAGGATTTTTCTTCGCTTTTCAGAAAGGCTTTGGACTAAAATAATCATTCATTACTATAAGTGATTAAAACAAATTTTTTTAAAGATAGAGAAGCGTATAGAGAAACTCTGGAGTTGTCTTGTGGGTGATAAAAGCCTCAAATCAACCTAGAATGCGACAGTCCAAGCTAATCAAAACTCTCCTAACAACTGGATATACCAGACACTGGGGCAATGACCCAGTTCTTTGGGCTGGCCCTGAGTACTGATGAACCATCCCAAGTCCATATTAATCATCTGATCATTGTTTCTGTTTCATTTAGTTCAAATACCTTGCCGGCATCTCCTTCTAAGTCAGTTCTGAGAGATCCTCCTTATTCTGTCTAACACAACAAACATAATTACCTTGAGGTATCATAGGCCTTGGAGTTTCCCAGGTGGCTCAGTGGTAATGAATATACCCGCTAATGTGGAAGACAACAGGTTCAATCCCCGGGAGAGGAAGACGCCCTGGAGGAGGAAATGGTAACCCACTCCAGTATTCTTGATGGAAAAATCCATGGACAGAGAAGCCTGGTGGGTACAGTCCATGGGGTCGCAAAAAGTCAGACACGACTGAGCATGCATACATCCCAGACCTCAGTCCTTGGATACTTATCTCTATCTGTCTGTCTGTCTGTCTGTCTGTCTATCTATCTATTGGACCAGCTTTCCAGGTGTACTGTCTGTACTCAGACTCCTTCACTAGGAAAGACATCACGTTAAGTCACTTCAGTTGTGTCTGACTCTTTGTGACCCCATAGAATATAGCCCACCAAGTTCCTCTGTCCATGGCATTCTCCAGGCAAGAAGGCTGTAGTGGATTGCCATTCCTTTCTCTTGGGATCTCCCCACCCCAGGGATCAAACCCATGTCTCTTATATCTCCTTCACTGGCAGCCTGGTTCTTTACCACGGGTGCCACCTGGGAATGACATCATAATTGGTTTCATGTTCTTCTGTCACTGTTTTGAGATCTTAAATAATTTTTGAATGAGGAAGCCTGCCATTTCCATTTTTCACTGGACCTCACATGTTAGGCAGGTAGCCCTACCTTAAAAACTATTTAAGTCCTGTTCAATTTAAGGCAGGAGGAGAGGGGGAGACAGGATGAGATGGTTGGATGGCATCACTGACTCAATGGACATGAGTTTGAGCAAGCTCTGGGAGTTGGTGATGGACAGGGAAGCCTGGCATGCTACAGTCCATGGGGTCACAGAGTCGGACATGACTGAATGACTGGACTGAACTGAATTCCACGACCTCACTAAGAAGCTCAGCTGCCCTTCTAGGTAGCACACCCCTCCCTTGTATATCTGACATATGATAGAAGACTAACAAGCATCTTCATCCTATCATCACTCCTAAACTACTTCTTCCAGTGGTTTCCTCATCTTAATTCCAACTCACCAATTGTTCTTGATTCTTCTCTTATGTATCTCCTCTCAATATGACTGAATCCTGTTGATTCCACTTTTAGGATCTGTACAGAATAATTTTCTACTTACCCCTCTTGTACTGCATTGGTCCTAGCCAGGATCCTCTCTCATTTGGATTTTCAGTATAGATATCCTGCTAATGGACTTCCCTGGTGATTCAGTGGATAAGAATCCACTTGCCAGTGCAAGGGACATAAGTTTGATCCTTGATCCAGGAAGATTCCCCACGTTGCAGAGCAACTGAGCCCGCAAGCTGCATCTACTGAGCCCACATGCCCAGAGCCTGTGCTCCACAACAGAGAAGCCACTGCAATGAGAAGTCTGTGCACTGCAATGAAGAATAGCCCCCACTCACTGCAACTAGAGAAAGCGTGTGCACAGCAGCAAAGACTCAGCACAACCACAGATAAGTAAATAAACAATACATTTTTTTTTTTAAAAAAGGATGTCCTGTTGACATCTATACATCTCTTCTGCTCTTGTTCTCTTCTTTCTGATCACCTGACTGATCTTCAACACAGCAGCTAGATTAATCCCATCATTCACTAATCAGAATAGGTCAACCTTACTCTCAAAGCTCCACAATGATCCCTCATTGATGGTGTCCCCACAATGGCCAGCAAGGGCCTCTGAACTGATTGCCCTTACTCTTCCCCTCATTCATTCTTGCCCCACCATTCTGGCCTCTTGGCTAAAACACGTCAAGCATGCTTCTGCTTTGAGCCTTTTAAATTTGATGCCTGCCCCTTTACTTCCTTCAGGAAGTGTTCCTTTCCAAACTGTTCTTCCTCAGTGAATCCTTTCCTAAACATGAAGTTAAAGACTGTAACCCTCACCCCTTCACCAGCTTTTACTTTCCCAGCTTTATTTCACTCCTCAGTATCCAACATTTTCTAGCACAAAAGTCTATATATTTTACTAATTATATACTGCCTTTTCCCCTTAACTGGAATAAAAATTCTATGAGTCCAGGGATGTTGATGTATTTTATTCGCTGCTATAAACGACACCTAGAACACTGCCTGAATACATGAATTTTCTATATTCTTTAAGGCATTCTTACTCTTGACTTTGACTTTTAAGAGAAATAACCCATGGGGACTTCCCTAGTGGCACAGTGGATAAGAATCCACCTGCCAATTCAGGGAACACAGGTTCAATCCCCGGTCCTAGAGGACTGAAAGTGACACGGAGCAACTAAACCTGTGTGCCACAACTACTGAACTGCTGCAACTACTCAAGCCTGCATGCCTGGAGCCTGAGCTCCGCAACATAAGAAGCCACTACAATGAGAAGCCTGTGGACCACAACACAGAGCAGTCCCCACTCACTGCAACTAGAGAAAGCCTACACACAGCAACAAAGACCTAGTGCAACAAAGCTTAAATAAATACATAAATAATTCCTTTTAAGGAAATAACTCATGCAATTTCAACAGGAAAAATGACATCAGATTCTAAAGCTAGAAAACATATGAAAATGTGAGGGCCCCATTTTCTTCAGATCAGTACCTAGGCTAGGACAGAAACTATTGCATATATAAACATGATGATCTCTTATTTTTTTTTAATATTTATCAAGTTATTTGGCTGCATCAGGTCGTGGTTGGGCATGTGGGGTCTTTAGTTGTACCATGTGGGATCTAGTTCAGATTCTAAAGCTAGAAAACATATGAAAATGTGAGGGCCCCATTTTCTTCAGATCAGTACCTAGGCTAGGACAGAAACTATTGCATATATAAACATGATGATCTCTTAATTTACTTTTTTAAAATATTTATCAAGTTATTTGGCTGCATCAGGTCGTGGTTGGGCATGTGGGGTCTTTAGTTGTACCATGTGGGATCTAGTTCCCTGACCAGAGATTGAATCCAGGTCCTGCATTGGGAGCGTGGTCTTAGCCACTGTAGGAAGTCCCAAGATGCTCTTTTAAACTGTAAATGAGACAACTCGAAGTCAGTGTTCTCCACATTTTTTAAACACTTTTTTACTGGAGGCCAATTACTTTACAATATTGTGGTGGTTTTTTGCTAATCATGGACATGAATCAGCCATGGGTGCACGTGCCTCACCCTCCTGAACCCCTCTCTCACCTCCGTCCCCACCCCGTCCCTCCAGGTTGTCCCAGAGCACCGGCTTTGAGTGCCCTGCTTCATACAACGAACTTGCACTGGTGATCTAGTTCACATATGGCAATATACATGTTTCCATGCTATTCTCTCATATCGTCCCACCCTCGCCTTCTCCCACGTAGTCCAAAAATCTGTTCTTTACATCTGTGTCTCTTTTGCTGTCTTGCATGTAGCATCAGGACATGGAAACTTTGGGCTCAGCTCTACATCCCTCCCCAACTTAAGAAAAGTACAACTGAGAGTAAGGTACTCTCACTAGTTATAAACGCCCACAGACTTAAAGATTTTAAGGAGACAGTGTACATTAAAGTATTGGCACTTGGAACATGAAGGTGAAATTCACTCAGGCGTGTCCAACTCTTTGTGACCCTATGGATCATACAGTCCATGGAATTCTCCAGGCCAGAATACTGGAGTGGGTAGCCTTTTCCTTCTCCAAAGGATCTTCCCAACCCAGGGCTCAAACCCAGGGCTCAAACCCAGGTCTCCCGCACTGCAGGTGATTCTTTACCAACTGAGCCACAGGGAAGCTCCAGAATACTGGACCGTGTAGCCTATTCCTCCTTCTGACCCAGGAATCGAACCCGGGTCTCCGGCACTGCAGGCAGATTCTTTACCAACTATCAGGGGAGCCTAATGTTGTTATTACTTAGGCTTGCTTCTATTCTCCATGGATTTTCCTGCTCTCTGAGAATTAGCCTTTTTAACAAGGAACACACACACACACAAATATAGGCGTGAAGTGTTTGGTCAGAAGAAAGCAGTTTTTATATTTGTGGGAAACACATTCAAAGAGTCATAGTCTAGTTTCATTTTGGAAAAAAATCACCATCCTGAGTGTTGTATCTCTCTTGTCAGGTAGAAATCGTAGGCTTACTAACCGACCAACAGGTCAGAGACATCACATTGTGTTTTCATTAGTGGAGATGGAGATGGGTTTGCTCTGATCCATTTGCTGTCTCCCTTTTGTCCCCTTTCGGCCAGGACACATGTTAGTGAAATGAAGAGTCAAACCAAAGGGCGAAGACGATGGACACAGAACTGGGCTGGTTCATTTGTGAGGTCTGAATCCTTAACCTTGGACTTTCTGATGGAAATCAGCTTCAGGGAATAGTAAAACATCTACCAACAAGTGAATTATCAGATTTCCTAAGGGTAGGGAAAAACAAGTGTGAGGAAGCTCAAGATCTTCTAAAGAAGGCAGAACTGATAATAAGCTTAACATGAATACTTATAATGAAATATATATGATATTTAATATTTGGATCAGTAAATAAATTTTCTATTAAAGCCTGATAGACATTTGTTAAGGTAGATGCTTTAAGGTAGAGTATTATTAAATAAAATGTAGACTTTAGTTTTCAACTATTCTCCATAAGTACTACTTATAGAAACATAATAAAAAATTCTCTCAAACAATGGTGCTACATTTTTGACTGTGACATTTGCAAATGAGTATAAAGCATCTGCTTGCTGAGTGTTTATCGGTTCCTCCTTTACAGTTTTTTCTTTTTTTTTTTTTTCTCTATGTTTCCCTCCATAGACTCCTGCTTCCATGCTGCCTTTTAGCCCCTTTATCATTTTTCAACAGCATGGGCAGAAATGAGAATAAGAGTAATGGAGATACATTTAATTATTATGACTTTAACACTATCCATTTGAATGTGTGCATGCCTGCTCAGTTACATCCAACTCTTTGCAACCCCATAGACTGTAGCCACCAGACTCTTCTGTCCATGGAGTTTCCCAAGCAAGAATACTGAAGTGGGTTGCCATTTCCTTCTCCAGGGGATCTTCCTGACCCATGGGTAGAACTTGTGTCTCTTATGTCTCCTGCATTGGCAGGCAGGTTCTGTACCACTAGAGCCACCTGGGAAATCCCATCTATTTGAATAGATACAAAATATAATAAATAGAATATTTATACAAAGGGAACAAATAAAAGTTTAAATTTGTTTTATAAAGAAGCAAAAGAGAAGAAGCAATTATTGAGGGAACAAAATTTACCTCGGTACCATGTGATCACACACACACAGACACACACAGACACACATGCACACAAGCACACACACATAGATGACCCCCAAATTAGGAAGGTTAGATTTGGAATTTTTTGACTTTATGATAGTGTAAAAGTGACAGCCAATAAGCAGAAGCCATACTTTAAATGCTGACTTTGGATCTTGTCCAGGGCTTGTGCTGTGTGGTTTGGACACTTTCTTGTGATTCTGGACGATAGCATCACCACAGCGTCCAGTCATCTGTCTGATCAGGAAGGTAAAGTGGTGCCCTTACAACCATTCTGTACCCACACAACCACTGTGTTTCTTGCTTTCAGTACTGCATTCAGCAAGTTACACGAAACCTTTAACACTGTATTATAAAATGGGCTTTGTGTTAGATTTTGCCCAAATGTAGGCTGAGGTGTTAATGATATTTGACAGGCTAGGTGTGTTAAATGTATTTTGGCTTACAATATTTTCAACTTATGATGGGTTTATTGGACTGTAACTCCATAGTTAGCTGAGGAAAAATATATATATANACTGTGTTTCTTGCTTTCAGTACTGCATTCAGCAAGTTACACGAAACCTTTAACACTGTATTATAAAATGGGCTTTGTGTTAGATTTTGCCCAAATGTAGGCTGAGGTGTTAATGATATTTGACAGGCTAGGTGTGTTAAATGTATTTTGGCTTACAATATTTTCAACTTATGATGGGTTTATTGGACTGTAACTCCATAGTTAGCTGAGGAAAAAAATATATATAATCTACCTATTTTATAGATATATATAATCTATATATATTTCTGTATTTTTCTATATCTATCTATTTATCATCTATCTATCATTATTCTATAGTTATCATTGTCTGGAGATGAAAGTTTTGCTAGAATTTAAATTTCAGGGGATACTTATTATATAGATTGTATTATTAAAGGAAATTGGATAGCATTATGGAAATGGTTTCAAATACTGTTTTCTAAAACTAATCATTGTTCAACTAGACACTTTCTATGTAACACTTTCTAGAGCCAAAAGAATTAAAGCAGTACCTCAGTATGGAGACATAAGATGTTACAGAAATACGATTTTCTTTCCCTTATGATATTACTTAATGCAGGAAGAACCAAGAGTAATGGTCCTAAGGGCTGAATTGTGGCCCCTCCTCTTACCTCAAGTCACATGTCCAATTTCTGACCCTCAGCACTTCAGAATGTGACTGTATTTGGACATACAGTCTTTAAGTAGATAATTAAAATAAATGAGGTCTTTAAAGTGGGTTCCAACCTCATCTAACTGCTATTCTTATACGAAGAGGAGGTTAGGACACACACAATCAAACCAGGATATGCATGCAGAGACCCTGTGAGGCCCCAACAGCAAGAAGGTAGACACTTCAGAGTCAGTGTGAGGACATCCTTGGTGTTCCCCTATTTATGAATCTGCCTGCCAGTGCAGGGGATCCAGGTTGGATCTCTGGTCTGGGAAGATCCCACATGCCGTAGGTCACCTAAGCCTGTGAGCCACAGCTGCTGATCCTGTGCACCTGGAGCCCACACTCTGCGACAAGAGAAACCATTGCAGTGAGAAGCCCTTACACCACAGCTGGAGAACTCCCATGCACAGCAACAAAGACCCCATGCAGCCAAAATAATCATAATAAAAGCCAGTGAGAAAGGCCTCAAAAGAAACCAGTACTGTCAATACTTTGATTTCAGATTTCTAGGGTCCAGAACTATGAAAAACAAATTTATGTTTTTCGAGCCACCCAGTCTGATACTTTGTTATGGCAGCCCTAGAAGGCTAATTCAAATGAAGAGTTAAAATCACACAGAGAGTTCTGTGATTGTAGTTGGTTTGTGCTTAAACAAACTAAAAATGTTCTAAGATCTCCGATATTAATTAAATAGGTCAATTTTTAGGTACCGTACAACCCACTCCAGTATTCTTGCCTGGAAATCCCATGGACAGAGGAGCCTGGTGGGCTAAAGTCCATGGGAATTCAAGTGGCTAAAGTCTACTACCCCCTCCACCACCACCATCACCCACAATAGTTACCACCATAATATCTATCACTTATTGAGGATGAGGTTATCCGTATTATTGCTAAACATTTTATGGATATTAACCCTTCATAATAATCCTGTAAGTTAGGAATGGGTTCATTCTGGAGAATTTAAATAACACTTTATGAGTCACCCAGCTTATGAAGATAAAGTGAAGGTTTAAACTGAAGTCTGTCTGACTTAAAAGCCCATATATTTAGCACACACCATATGGCTCTCATAGATATACAGAAATGTGAAAGAGCAGGGTTAACGACTTGAATCCTTACCAAGTCAGAAAATCATCCTGTTCTAACAGAGTTGGGCCAGATTTCTTAACAATAACAGAGTCTCAATTAAAGCACCTGAACTGATATTTAGTTTATAACTCAGATGATTCAACAAAAGAAATCTCATTGTAGATCCTGGAGACTCTTTCTTAGAACTACATCTTGTTGAACTTTACAGAATCATCTAGCTGGAAACACAGACTTAGAAAGATAGATAAATTCCTCTTCTAAATGAAGATATTTAGCACCAAGTTTGCACTGGCCAGAGCAGAAGAAAACCTGATGGAACCACTGACCACCAGAAGGGACAAGGATTCCTTACATTCAGAAGACAAATAGCTGGAACGTTGTTCCTGCAAAGCACTGCTACATTTCCATAGCCATCAGAGACAAGCTATTAACAACACAGTAGGTAAACAAACTTGGATTCGCAAATACAGATGAACAGGCACCAAGTACTGGTAAATGCTCAGAGAAAACTGATACTATAAAAGAGAAGCATCAAATTCCACAAAAATATAAAAATTAAAATCCAAGAAGCTAGATATACCAGAGTCAGTGGAAATAGACTTTATAGATAAAAAACAACTATCTTTGTAAAATTTTGAAAGAAAAAGTCTCAAAGAAATACCATAGAAATGAATATTTTTATCATTAAAATTAAAATCTCAATAGATGAAGGACTTCTGATTTTGGCTATGAAAGAGTAGCTGTGATTAAACCAGTCCACCCACTGAGAATAGCTATAAAAGAATCACAAATTTAAAAAAAAAGAATGCTTGGAGGCATCAGAGAAAAACCAAGGCAGCCAGGACTTAGGAGGAAAAGATCTTAGGGGGCATACACACACACACACACACACACACACACACACGCACGCACGCACGCACGCACGCACATACACACACTGGTATAAGCCAAGTGTTTTCCACTGCTTTTATCCATTGGGAATTTGCTGTTTTGTGGTATGAGTGTTAAAGGGCAGAAATGTTTAGGCAGGCTTTTTATCATCAGTTTCATGGGGCTGGGAAGAAGAACATGGAATTTGGGTTCACCAATGCAGTCGAGACTCGAGGATTCAAGACTTCAGGGTACTATAGCGAAGTGGTAGTGCCAGTGGTCAAGAAGCTGCCTGCCAGTGAAGATAGATGTGAGAGACTGGCATTCGATCCCTGGGTGGAGAGACTCCCCTGGAGTAAGAAATGGCAACCCACTCCAGTAGTCTTGCCTGGAGAATCCCATGGACAGAGGAGCCTGGTGGGCTGCAGTCCGTAGGGTTGCAGAGTCAGACATGACTGAAGCCACTTAGCACGAGCACAACACAAAAGTGAGCCTGAGATTTATACCAACACTTTTTCTTTAAACTTCGGTATATCTTAAGTGGGAGGCAGCAACAGACTAAAATAAACATAATCCAGATTCACAGGCTAAGAAGTTAAGCAGTGTCATAAAGGTTGGGAAGTAAAATTTGGAATTTGGGTCTGTTAAGGAGAATGGATAATTATAAACATCCTGGACTTTCAGCTAATATATCTGAAGAGATATCTTTGAAGATAAAAGAAATATCAAATGCAGACAAACCTACAGAAAGCCAGAAATCTAGTCTCAAATTATCACAATCCTGGATTATATCAAGGTGAAATTCCTCTACTTTAATGGTGGACTAGTGGAAAACTATAGCTTCTCTGGAGGAAAATGGCGCATTTATAATATTTACATTGTAAAAATGTACAATTTCAGGTATCCAATAACAGATTGCCAGCTACCAGCAAAGCATGTCAGGACATAAGAACAAATTAACAAAACCAAAGGGGGAAAAAATCCGAGATAAAATGGTTTCACAAATGATCTAGATACAATATTTCTTAGATGATGTTTACAAAACCTTGAGCATTAAGTATGTTGAAGAAAATACATAATGAGATAATAGAATTTAGGGAACTGCAGTATATATATATTTAAAAATTCAAACAAAAATTATAGGGCTGAAAATATAGTAATTGAATTCAATATATGACATTCGATTGACAGTAAAAATTAGAAATTATTTTGAACTTAATAATAATGACAATACAGCATATCATAAGTTGTGAGATACAGCTAAAATAAGCTTCATATATATTAGGAAAGAAGAAACTGTGCTATAATTATGCATCTCACAAAGTTAAGAGAGAAAGTATGACAGTGAGACAAAGAGCAATTAAGCTCAACAAATACAGAAGGGAGAGAATAATTAGGATGAAAGGTAAAAGTCAGTAAAATAGAAAACAAATGCAAAATAGGGGAAAAGCAACACAGCTAAAAATTCCTTGAAAAGACTGTAAAATTAACAAGCTACTCACAAGGCTAACTAAAAATAAAAAGGACAAGACATGGTATAAAGTCAGCAAAACATACCAGTAAACTAGTTCTGGATGTCCTTACCAAAAAGCAAAACACAAAAAAAGATTAAAGTATATATGTAAAATTTAAGAGCAACCTAAAAAAAATTAAAATGAGACTTAAATTTTCTGAATTCTCAAAGTGGAAAAAGATGAATGAAAATTTGATCAATTTAAAAAAGTGGAAAGGAAAAGGAAAGAAGCATGAGAGTACAGTAAATACAAAATTATGCTAAATATAAATCAGTGATTTTTTTCATGATATAAGTTAAATTAAAAAAAAAACCCACAGGTTATCAGATTGGATTTTAAATGTGATTCCAATAAGGAAGGGGCTTCCCAAGTGGCGCTAGTGGTGAAGAATCCGTCTGCCAATACAGGAGACACAAGAGACATGGTTTGATCCCTGAGTCAGGAAGATCCTCTGTAGTAGGAAATGGCAAACCACTGCAGTTTTCTTGCCTAGAGAATCCCATGGACAGAGGAGCCAGGCGGGCTACAGTCTATGGGCCCCAAAGAGTCTGACACGACTGAGGGACTGAGTACACCATTAAAGAGAAAATAATATATAAAAGCTGAAAATAAACTAATAGGAAAAAATGTAAACACTAAAAATAATAGTGATATTATTACCTATATATAGATTGCCAACAATACATTCTGACAATGTGAAAATGTGTGAAGCAACACACTGTAAATATACAAGAAGAAACAGACAAATTCAAAATCATTATGGGAGATTTCAATTAATCTCTTCAGAGATTTAAATTGAAACAAATGATGTAAATATTAAGGGTAAAATAGTTTAAGTAACTCAAATAAAATAATTTTAGTAACTAAAACCTTCCATTTTAATTGCATTATTTTAAAATCTAACAGACTCTTTGCATAAATTAATTGTGAAATTAAATGAAATAGGAAACTTACAGGCTACATTCTTTCCCCTCAAAAACCAATCAAATCAGAATTAAAATTTAAAATTAAATAAATGTTTGTTTTTATTTGGAAAGTGAATAGCACCTCTGTAAGTAACTTGCAGCACCTCTTGTAAGTAACTTAAAAAGGAAATGACAAACTGTTTAGAAATGAACATTCATGAGAAACAGTACCAATGAAACCTGACGGGTACAACCTAAGTAGTTGAAGGAAAATTTAAATTTAAAATGGCAATGTTAGGAATCAGGTAAGTCTCAAAATTAACCACAAAACTAGTTGAAGTAAAAAGAAAAAAAAAAAAAAAGTCAAACTCAATAGATGTAGAAGAAAGGAAATACCTGAGATCCAAGATAAAAGAACAAATGGATAAGGCAAAAACAACTAGTAAAGGCACCAGACATAACTAATAAAATGAAGTCATATTTGGTAGCATGTGATCACAAAAAGGAGATAAGACATGACTAACTGACAGAAATTATAAAGAAGATACAAATGAATGCACATTACATCTTCAGATTATATGAGCAAATTATGTATAACTTAATGTTACTAAATATACACATCTAGAAAAAAAATGCACTATTGTCCAGGAAATAGATATGAGAAGTTAGGGGGAAAGACTAGGAAACCATGAGGGAAAAAATTAGAGAGCTGGTATATGACTGACTAAAGGACGGTAACCCAGCACAGAGGAGAGAGTCAGCGCTGCTTGCATTATACCATCGAGTGAGGGCGCGCTAAGGAAAATGCCCACGCCGCCTCCCCATTCTGTTTCACCTTGCATTTGATGACATATTTACATCAGCATTTCTTTGGTGCTTTTGCTCTTGTAATAGGTAAGGCCCAAGACCTTGGAAAGTTTATATTCCTTTTCAGAATTAGACATTCAAGTACTCATAAAATATACTGGCAGAAACGATTTTTCTCAGGTTCACTACCCTCTCAATCTTCCTTTGTGCCTCAGTGTAGTTTGAAACAAAGAGCATGACAAAGAGCTTCCCTCTCTGGAGTGCTGAAAAGGGTCCGGTGGCAAGGCAGGATCTCTACTCACCCCTTTATCTGTGTACTGTCTCTGGGGAGCTTGAATATTCATTAGCAGTGGCCCCTTTCCTAAGGTTAGCCCTAAGATACGATGAGTTGGGGAGGATACCAATGTCACTCTGTCTGAAAGCGTGACAAATCCACATCAGCTCAGCCTCGATGACTCATAATCCTCTGTGTTCCAGACCCTAATGAATGGCATCTTCCATAACAGGGACCATGACTTCTCTGGTTCAGCAACATTTTTTGCCTACCCTTGTCATGTACCTGCCTAGATCCTAGCAGCCCTGGACTCATCACATCACCATTTCTGAGATGATCTATATAGGGATGTCTTTGGGCATAAGGAAATCTTATTCCCAGGACTAAGTGCTTCTAGAAGATACAGATGAAGGTCATAAAAGCCAAGTTTCTATAGATGGAAAGCCTGAGATTTAATATTGCTTTACCTTGTACAACTGTCCCTTACCATGTCTGATACAGATACTTGGGTCTTCCTGGATTCCATCCATGGCTGAAGCTTTAAAACTTTACTCATACAAATAACAACCTTCCATACAGGCATGTTCAGAGAAGGCAATGACAACCCACTCCAGTACTCTTGCCTGGAAAATCCCATGGATTGTCCCAGGCCCGGTAGGCTGCAGTCCATGGTGTCACACAGAGTCGGACATGACTGAAGCGACTTAGCAGCAGCAGCAGCAGCATAAGGACATATAGGTCATCATGCCTAGCCATGGTAATGCCATGGGGCCAGTATCACGCCAGTGATCTGCTACTGTGTGGACTAATCACACACATTAGCACTAAGTACCTCACCCTGGAAACCCAGTTCTCTGTGGTAAAGACAGCTTTCAGAAAAAGACAGAATTATTTCAAACAGGTTCAAAACACTGAAACAGCCAGCAATCACAGTCTAAAGAAGATGTGGGTGTGAAAGGGAGCATGCTGTCAACAGATCACAGCTACAAGTCCTTTTCTAACAGATATAAACTATGTGATGTGAACGAGAGCTTGCTTGTTTCTCCCATCCCACCCAAAGCTGAAAAAACCTCATCAAACTTTAACAAAGGGCTATTGTGAATGAAGTATCTAGCAGTCCTTTAAGATTATCATGGCCAGGGAGACTTCCCTGGTGGTCTAGTTGTTAAGACTCCATACTTCCAATGCAGGGGACTCGGGTTCGCTCTGTAGTTGGGGAACTCTGATCCCACATACTGTAAAGTGCAGCCAAAAATGAATAAATAAATTAAAACAAAAAAAAGATTATCATGGTCAGGCACCTGAGAAGGTTAAACACAGAGTGATGGAGAAGAACCTCTGTACAATCTTCCATGAGAAAACTAACCCAAGGTCCCTCTCACATGGTTTGACCCAAGCCCCAGAGCTGTTCCCTGACACCCACACTATCATCTTAGTAATTCTGCCAGTAAGTTCTCAGAACAAGAGACTTATGAATCACAGGGTAGAATGAAGAAACTTTAAAGTATATTCTAGAGCCAAGAATCAATCAGAAATATTTAGAACCTAAATCTCCTGGAATACTGATCACAGAGGTTATCTCAGATTTCTCTCTTTCCAAAGAGCCTAACACCATAATTGGCTTCAGTAATAAGCTGGAGGCAGATGACCCATTTCATCCCCAAACAGGTCAATCAGACCACTGCATGGGACTTGAATGGCCTGAGCCATTGATATATAACTGAATCTTCTCTTGCTGGGGCCCTATGATGTTTTATTAAGACTCCAAACACCAGATTCTTCCTATAATCATCAGTCTACTTCCAAAGTGATATTGCTCCAGCACTAAGTATTCTCTTAAACCATCAGGCAGAATATTCTGAATTTTCTTGAAACTTACTCAGCTCTTTGCCCTTCCTCCAAAATGAATCAAGGCAAAGGTTAACTGAATTCTGCCAAGAGAATGCATAGTCATAGTGAAGACCCTTTGTCAACACACAGGAGATGACTTTATACATGGACATCACTAAATGGTCAATACTGATATCAAAATTGATTACATTCTTTGTAGCCAAAGATGGAGAAGCTGTATACAGTCAGCGAAAACAAGACCTGGAGCTAACCAGCTCAGATCATCAGCTTCTCAAAACAAAAATCAGGCTTAAACTAAAGAAAACCAGGAAAAACAATAGGCCATTCAGGTATGACTTAAATCAAATCCCATATGAATTCACAGTAGAGATAAGAAATAGATTCAAGGGACTAGATTTAGTTAACAGTGTGCCTGAAGAACTATGGACAGAGGTCAGTAATATTGTACAGGTGAACAAAACCATCCCAAAGAAAAAGAAAAACAAGAAGGCAAAGTGGTTATCTGAGGAGGCTTTAAAAATAGTGAAAAAAAGAGAAGTGAAAAGCAAGGGAAAGAGGGAAAGGTGCATCCAGTTAAACACAGAGTTCCAGAAAAGGGCTTCCCTGGTAGCTCAGTTGGTAAAGAATCAGCCTGCTATGCGGGAGACCTGAGTTTGATGCCTGGGTCGGGAAGATCCCAAGGTCGGGAAGATCCCCTGAAGAAGGAAATGGTAACCCACTCCAGTACTCTTGCCTGGAAAATCCCATGGATAGAGGAGCCTGGTGGGCTGCAGTCCATGGGGTCTCAAAGAGTCGGGCATGACTGAGAGCCTAACACTAACACTCCAAAAAGGAGTCAAGAAGCCCTTCCTCAGTGAACAATGCTTAATAATAGAACAAAAAAACAAATGGGGAAAGCTAGAGGTCTCTTCAGGGAAATTGGAAACATCAAGGGAGCATTCTGCCCAAAGATAGGAACAATAAAGGATAAAAATAGTAGAGACCTAGTAGACACTAAAGAGATCAAGAAGAGGTGGAAAGAATACATGGAAGAACTGTATAAAAAAGAACTTAATTCACTGGATTTCTAAGATGGTGTGGTCAGTCACCCAGAGCCAGACATTCTGGAGTGCCAAGTCAACTGGGCCTTAAGAAGCACTGCTGTTAATAAAGATAGCGGATTGGTTCAAGATCAAGAAAGGATAATGACAGGGCTGACTGCTGTCACCCTGTTTGTTTAACCTATACGCTAAGCACATCATGAGAAATGCTGGGCTAGATGAGTTACAAACTGGAATCAAGATAGGCAGGAGAAACATGAGCAACCTCAGATACACAGCTGATATCAATCTAGGCGAAGAGGAACTAAAGAGCCTCTTGTTGAGAGTGAAGAAAGAGAGTGAAAGAGCCAGCTTAAGACTAAATATTAAAAAAAAAATTAAGATCATGGCATTGGGCCCCATTACTGCATGGCTGATAGAAAGGGAAAAGGTGGAAGTAGTGACAGATTTCCTCTTCTTTGGCTCTAAAATCACTGCAGATGGTGACTGCAGCCATGAAATCAGAAGGCAATTGCTTCTTGACAGGAAAGTGATGGCAAACAGAGTGTGTTGAAAAGCAGAGACATTACTCTGCCGACAAAGGTCCGTATAGTCAAGGCTGTCATCTTCCCTGTGGTCACATATGGTAGTGAGAGCTGGACCACACAAAAGGCAGAACACCAAAGAATTGATGCCTTTGAACTGTGGTGCTGGAGGAGGCTCCTGAAAGTCCTGCGGAAAGCAAGGAGATCAAACCAGTCTATCTTAAGGGATATCAACCCTGAATATTCATTGGAAGGGCTGATGTTGAAGCTGAAGCTCCAGTATTTTGGTCATCTGATGTGAACAGACAACTCACTGGAAAAGTCCCTGATGCTGGGAAAGATTGAGGGCAGAAGGAGAAGAGGGCATCAGAGGATGAGACGGCTAGACGGCATCACTGATGCAATGAACATGAACTTGGGCAAACTCCAGGAGATGGGGAAGGATATGGAGGCCTGGCATGCTACAGTCCATGGGGTCACAAAGTTGGACACGACTGGGTGACTGAACAACAGCAACACTTATAAACCAGTTTTCGGGTGCTTGGTAAGTCCTATTCCATATAAACTCCTCTAAATCTCCAATCTCTTTTCCCTGCCTCCACCCTGTGGTCTCAACTGAAACTTCTCTCTTCCTAAAAGGATTATTTTCCCTGTTGTTCTCTCTGCCATCATTCTCCCTCGTGCATTGGATGTCCTGGCCCTGACCCACAGTCTTGCTCCCTATCCCAAGCAATATGGTTGTTTTGGATAAACTCAACATCTGTGTACCTGATTGCTCTATTTCCCTGACTTAGCATCTCCTTAACACCCTCATTTCCAATGATGTCCTTTACTCCATCTCCACCACTCACTTTCATGATTATATACTGTTTTCATTTTTTTTGTTGTTATAAGTTCTGTAAAATACTCTTGGTTTAATATGTTATTTTTTAGTAAGAGATTATTTACATTATCTTGTATTTTCCTCTAGGTCACTGCACATTCCACTTATAATAATGTTCACAGCCTTCAGAGATGTCAACATTGTTGCCCATGGGTGACAAATAGCTAATATACAGAAGAGGTGGGTATTTCTTACTCTCATAATGCATATTCGGAGAAGGCAATGGCACTCCACTCCAGTACTCTTGCTTGGAGGACGGAGGAGCCTGGTAGGCTGCAGTCCATGGGGTCGTGAAGAGTCAGGCATGACTGAGCAACTTCACTTTCACTTTTCACTTTCATGCATTTGAGAAGGAAATGGCAACCCACTCCAATGTTCATGCCTGGAGAATCCCAGGGACGGGGGAGCCTGGTGGGCTGCCATCTATGGGGTCACACAGAGTCAGACACGACTGAAGTGACTTAGCAGCTGCAGCAGCATAATGCATATTTCTATTTGGAAATAGCTTTCCAAGCAGACTATTACAGTGCCAGAATTAATGTAAATGCATGTAGGGATCTTATGAAATGAATGTGGTTATGACCGATTATGAGTATTTTAAAATTGGGGTTAACTTTGACCATACTTCACTGTGATGGAATGTAGATTTTTCCAACTGTAAAAATACAAGTATTAAATAGTCTGACTCTATTTTTCTAAATAAAAAGTAAACCCAGCTATTATCAAATATCAAAGTATGTGCCATTATAATAGCTGTCTTATACATTATAGTGTCAACATTTTCAATTAAATACTCAATATTCAGAAAATGACTTTTCATTTCTAAGTTTTTATGTTAATTACAAATATCACAACAAAAATATTTACTACAGGTTTTATTGCAAATGTTCTGCATCTAAATTATATGATAGGTTAAATAGGCTTTTAATGGATGGCATAAAGACAATCACTGTATGTAATATTCAATGTATAAAATAATATCTCAAAAAACACAAATCAATTTATAAACAAAATTTGAGAACATAAACCATTCTTAAGTTGGAGGGCCATCTGGATGCTATTATTAAAACTGTTTTCCTAGGAGTAGGTGTAGAGCATTATGTGGATAAATTATTCCGTTGGTAAATCTGATAGATAGAGCTCCAAGTATGTTCAAATTATTGATGCTCCAGTCTTCAGAATAATGACACCCAAAAGGAACCTTTACTGCAAAGGAAATAGTATTGGGTATGCTTTCTTTTAATGTTATGGAAAAAATAGTCATGTACTTTTCTTTTCCTTTTATTAGTTTTACCAAGCAATGTAGGTGCACAGTTATAAAGAAAATAACTTTTTTAGGAGAAAATTATGAGGAAAAAAACCCAGACATCTTTAATTGTGAAAATGGGTGTGGCAGGGATATCAAATTGGGTGTCCTTTATTCCATTGTATGAAATTGTTTCTAGGGAGCTCCTGACTGACCAGTCTACTCTGATTAGAATTAGTGTGACCATTTGACTAATTTTCAACCAATATAATGTGAACCAAAATGACAAATGTTAAAAAAAAAAAAAAAAGGTCTTGTATATTTATTACAAGAAACCAAGAACTATTTCCCTCTTTGCTGACTGGGCATTTGTTATAATGATGGTGGCAAAACTATAGGAGAGAAGAAATGGGGGTTTCTGAATCACTACATTGAGGGGAGCAGCCAGTCAACCAGAAGGTCTCAGACTCTTGTGTGAGTGGGAAATGAAACTGTACACTCAGATCATATGTTTTGACCTATTTTTTTTACAGGTAGTGGATTTGTGTTGCACACAGGGTTCCTCAGCCCTCTGACAAACGCATGACGGCGGAGCAAGGTGAAGGATAATAGCGATGGGAAAAAAACGAAGTTAAGATATCTTCAGATAGATTGCAACCATTGACCTCATTCACATCATTACCATGTTCTGACAAAGTGTCTAGTCTATCAAATATAATCCCCAGCCACTGAGTTTGTTCATAGGTTCAGTGACCCCAGTCTTTGGTTAGGGAAAGAAAGAACCAAGCTAGGTTTTCAAGGAAGAATTACATTTTCAAGGAAGAATCATTTCAGGCACCTTTTATAGGTTTCAGTACCTGAGGGACTTTACAGGAAAGGAAGCCTATATAACTCAGCACTTCTAAAAGGAAGCTGTGCTGTCAACTTAATAGTCTAAAATTCTGAAGTCAGCAGCCTAGCACTTGTGCTTGACATACAGCTTTCTCTTTTGACCTCTTTCCCTCAGCTAGTTTATATCTGACACCGCTTCTAACCAACTTCTTTGCCACTGAAAACAGCTATCTCCAACCTCTGAATACCTAAGGAGGAAAAAATTAAGCTACAGAATTATCACTGAGAAATCTCTCACACAGAAAAATCCTTCCAAAGTCTATTATTTCTTTTTTTTATTATTATTTCTTATTTATTTTTTTTAGTATTTATCTTCGTTTCTATGTTTCTACTCCAAAGACTCTCAGATACCCTATCTTTTTCATATTACTGCCCTCCCTTACTTACTCTGTCCTTCTCTACGATAGGATTACACGGTTTTGCCCATTGTCATATGATTTCCAGAACCACTCTTTGGACAAGAACTTTCTTCTCCATCCCATTCTTGCCAAGGTTCAGCATATGGTATGTTTTAAACAATGAGTTGTCAACAGATACAATGTATACCATGCCTAAGCAGAAGCATTAAGCATCATTGACTGATGAGTCCTTGCTCTTTCTCTTGGCCAAAAGAATGGTGTCTTTCAGATGGAAACTGTCCATCAGCAATGCAACTGTAATTTTAGATAACACAGGCAAGAAATAAAGCACTGTTGATTTTGCAAGCCACTGATTTTTATGTTACTTATTATAGCTGCATGTTAGTAAAAGCTGACTAATACATTATGGAGACTTTTATGCAATGGAAAGACCATTCTACAGAATCAGAAAGCCAGAGCTAAATGCTTGACTTTGCCACCCTTAGATATAGTAACTCCAGGCCAATAAATTAACTTCTATGAGTCTCTTCCTCTATATGGAAAATAGGAAAAAACATTTCCTGACCTGATCAAATGATAGGGCTGATTGTGAATAATGTATAAAAAATGTTTTGAAAGTAAAGTTGAGCATTACTATTATTTAGTATTGATATCTTCCCTCAAGTATTTCTGCCTCCAGCTCTTCTGTCAGATATAAGGGGTTTGGGAATATCTTGCTTACATGAAGTTTTGACAATGGGCAGGAAGAATGAGACAACACAGCCAAATCAAAGAGGTAATTAGAGAAAAAATTCCGTCATCCAGTTGAGACTATGATCTGCCTAGAAACTCAGAAAACTCTAGACAAGTTGAGGGAAGTTAAACTTTTCTGCCACAGAGACTGGAGAAAATAAAAAACACGGAGTAACTAGAAAGGAGGAGACTTTCAAAACAACCTGAGATAAAAGTAAAGTATATTTTGACACTAGTGTTTATTGTGTACCAGACTCTATAAGCTCTTTTCATGCCTTCTCACTTTATATGAATTCATACAACTGTTTAGGAGGGTACTATGTTTATTCCCATTATTCAGATAAAGAAATGAGGCACAGACATGTTAACCACTTTCTCAGCTTCAAAGGGCTAGTGAGCGGCACAGCTCGAATTCCAACCACCTTAATCTGGCTTCAAAGTCTGTGTATCTCCTGTTATACAGATTTGTGATTCCACAACACTAAAGAGGAAAAGGAGCAAATTTCCACAAATTTTGAAAAAAAAAATTGGACTCAAGGGAAGACTATAAAAGAAAATGGATGATCAATTAAAATAAATCTATCCATTCCTTGCCAAGAAAACTTATAGCCATCAGTGTTTAAAATATGAAGGAAAGTAGAAAATTTTAGTTAACCTGTTTATTGTCATTCAAGGCAGCAATTTCTCAGAAGGAAAATATTCTATTCAAAATAAATAAAAAATCAGATATTTTAGGCAAAACTTTATTTACAAAGTATTCCTTAGAAATTACTTATAAAAAATTAAAATTTAGCATAACCTAGCAGCAGTGATTAAAAGGGGCTTCCTTCATAGTTCAGCTGGTAAAGAATTTGCCTACAGTGCAGGAAACCCAAGTTCAATTCCTAGGTCAGGAAGATCCCCTAGAGAAGGGCATCACAACCCTCTCCAGTATTCTTGCCTGGACAATCCCCATGGACAGAGGAGTGGGGCAGGCAACAGTCCATGGGGTTGCAAAGATCTGGTCATGACTGAGCAGCTAAACATAGCACAGCACAGTGACCAAAAATATGAACACAGAAATCACGGCACAGTCATGATTGGTATTTATGAAGAAATGTTATCTATAAGTTAAAGAATAATATATATTGAGACAGAACTGTATCTATCCTATGATCTCACGACAAATGTTTATCTCTAAGGCCAAAGTTAGAAGAAAAGAAACCCATTAACCCTGATTGTTCATCTGAGGAGGAATCATGAGTGATATTTATTTCTTTCTGGTTTTCTGGTCTACATTTAAAATTTTTTCTACAGTGTGTCCAAATTGCTTTTATAAAGTAAAAAAAAATAGATAACCTAATGAAATGAGACATGATCTTTCTTTTACAGGTGCATGTATGTGTGTATCTTATTCAAAATAAATCAACAACTAATGAAAGGGCAGAAATGAGATCAATTTTTGTTAGCACCCTCTTAACATGGAGGCAGTAAGATGAAGTGAGCTAAGCAAACCATATTCACTCATTATCCCTTATTAACCAAATTTAGAGAAATGTTAAGGGTTATGTGACCCTTTGAGCATGACAAAGAAGGAAACCAATTGCCATCAAACAGAATTACTCTCATCTTTGATATAGGAATTACCTTAATGAACTATAAAATAATATTATAAAACAAAATATAAAAAATTATAAAACAGATTTTTAAAGCTGTAATTTTTTATTTAGGAATATAATAATTGAATAACTGCAAATTTATTTGCCTTTGATTTTGTAAGCCTTTTGCCTGCTAGTTTGCATTTATCAATATATTTCTACAAGGTCAAAAAAATGTCTTTATAAAACATGTCCTACTTCAAAAGGACTATACATTATAAGCATTCAGCCCATTAATAGGCATGTGATCTATTTTTTGTGCTTATTTAAATCTACTGCAAGCTAGGCAATATAACCTCAGGAGTTCAGCAATGCCCATTATTAGATTAATTTTGCTATGCCAAAAGACATACAATTTGTTACCAATATTTTCATTTTGTTTCAGAAAACTGCAATTTTTTCATGAGATTAATTTGTATCTTAGAATATTAACTCATTTTTAGAAAAAACATTCAGTTGTTACATTTTATATAACAAATTGTATAATTTTATATTATTTTAAATGAATACATGTTTTCTTTAGAATAGTGTAAATATTAAGTGTTTGGCCATCAACAGTTAAAAATAATTTTTACATAATTTCCAGGTTTATTAAACTAGTTTTAATAGCCCCATAAATTTCAGTCCTGTTGACAACATGTATTAAAATAATATTCTGATGTTGCATATTTAGATTTTTGTTTCTAACTTGAGGACATATTATCTAAAATTAAACTCCTCTTCACTTTCTATCCTTACTTCAAAGCCTGAAATTTTAGCTCTTGATAACTTCGTGCTTGCTTCATACCTTACACTTCTTCCATGTATTCATGGCCATCTTTTCTTGGGTATTTTTACTTCAAATACAGCATGCTTTAGAATTATTCTTCAGTTCAGTTCAGTTCAGTAGATGAGTCGTGCCCAACTCTTTGTGACCCCATGAACTGCAGCACACCAGGCCTCCCTGTCCATCACCAACTCCCGGAGTTTNTCTGCATAGAAGTTAAATAAGCAGGGTGACAATATACAGCCTTGATGTACTCCTTTTTCTATTTGGAACCAGTCTTTTGTTCCATGCACAGTTCTAACTGTTGCTTCCTGACCTGCATACAGGTTTCTCAAGATGCAGGTCAGGTGGTCTGGTATTCCCATCTCTTGAATGGATTTATTTAATCCAAAATATTTATGGATTATATCAGGATTCAGCCAGAGAAATAGAACCAACTCCTAAGAGACAGAAAAGTAGATGATAGCTAGATGGATAGCCTTTGATATTCTTGGTCCTTTACAATTCCATTTCAATTTTCGTACAAAATACCGCATATACCTACATTTGTACACAAATACACATATATACACCCTCCTACTGGGTTTTGGTTGGGATTACATTAATGTATAGATCAATTTGGGGATGTGATATCTTTATAAAATCGAGTCTTTCCAATGAGGAATGTATATATATATTTCCATTTAATTATATCCTCTTTAATATGTATCTGTATTGTTTTGTGGGCTTCCCTAGTGGTCAGTGGTAAAGAATCCACCTGCCAAGCAGGAGATGTGGGCTTAATCCCTGGGTCAGGAAGATCCCCTGGAGAGGTTAATGACAACTCACTCCAGGATTCTTGCTTGAAAAATCCCATGGACAGAGGAGCCTGACCATCTATAGTCCTTGGGGTGACAGAAGAGTTGGTATGACTTAGTGACTTAACAATAATATTATTTTGTAGCTTCAGTGTAAAGTTCATGTATTTGTTTTTTCATATTTATTTCTAGGCATTTTATATTTATGTTATTACAAGTAGTTTCTTTTAAAAATTTCATGTTTATTCATTGCTTCTATATAGAAATATAGTTAATTTTATATTTTGTTCTTGTGTACAGTAACTTTGTTAAATTTACTTATTAATTTTAATAGCATATTTGTAGTTTCTTTTGGAATATCTGATGTTATCTGCAACTAATGAGATTTTTTTTTTCATTCTAAAAGTTCTTGTCTTTTATTTGTCTTTCTTCTTTTTCCCTGGATGGGAACACCGATACAATAGTGGATAAAAGCAATAGTAGACACATTATTTTCCCAAATTCAGAGAGATAATTTTTAGTAACTAAACATTAAGTATTTATTTTCCATCTTTTCTGAACTATTCATTATCAGATTAGGGTAGTTCTTTTCTATTTTTAGTTTGATAATGTTTTTTAATTTATGAATGGATATTGATTATAATGAATTTCAGTTAATTTAAGAACTGGATTTTTTTTTTCCTGTCTACACAATACATATTTTATCTATTCAAATCTTGCTTTCAATCTTTCCATGGAGTACTGTAGTTTTCTTAAAATAAGTACTATGCTTTCTTGTTAGAATTATTCTTAGGATTTTAAGGTCCCATTATAATAGGATATTTCTTACTCCTTACATTTTCTAGTTGGTTATTGCTAGGATATAAGAAAGATAGTGATTTTTTGCTATCTATAATGTATCTGGTTACTGTTGTGCCCTAAAATTTCTTATTAATATAAGATGCATTTATTTGATGTCTTTTGATATCTAGGGGTATGATGGTATGGTTGGGAAAAGAAATATACTTTTTCTCTTGCTTGTCAAGAACAAAAACTCTTAATCCTAATATCTAATTGTGGGTGCTAAGTCACTTCAGTCACATCCAACTCTTTGCCACCCTATGGACTGTAGCCTGCCGGTCTCCTCTCTTCATGGTATTTTCTAGGCAAGAATATTGGAGTAGGTTGCCATTTACTCCTCCAGGGGATCTTCCAGACCCAGGGATAGAACTGAATCTTACATCTATCTGCACTGGCAGGTGGGTCCTTTACCATTAGTGCCACCTGGGAAGCCCCAGTGTGTAATTGCATTACCCTAAATTGGAAAAATTCTAAATAAAATTATTCCTTATTTGGGGGGGATTTTGTAAAGAATGCCTCTAGAATCTCATTATTATGAATAGTTCTAATTCTTTGTTTTAGATGCACATGCTTCATTATAAAATGGGAACATTTTTCTATTATTAGTTTGTACATCTTTTAAGAAAAAAGAACAGATATTAAAAGTTTATGGATTCTTTTTTTTCTAATCCATTGATTGTAAGGCTTTTATCATTTGACCAACTAATTGAATATTCTGGTATATTTATTATCTTCTCATTTTGAAAGCATTTTAATGTTCTTTTGAATAATTGCCCTCTGTATTTTATTTACTTTTATGTATCTATATTCATAAGAATAGTTAGTATAGTACCTTTTAAAAAGCATGTGCATTCTTAATATATTCCCTTTTGATAACTAAGGCATCTTAAGAATTACTAAGTGTTCTTCAAAAATAAAAATTATATTAAAGATAAAGAAATAAAAATGAAAACTGTTTAAGTACAGGAGAGAAACAATATGAAAGTATATTATATAACTAAATTGTGTTTTAGAATTTTAAAATAATACGTTTTTCTTATTATAAATTCCCATTGCATAGAAATGATCACACACTTCTTACAGAAATAATGAAGAGTAGTTTTGATACTTAATAAATGTCTTCCATTCACCATTCTCAAACATATTCATGTGAAATATGTTCCCATGAGAAAACATTGTCATTTCGTACCCATACCAACTTTGGCAAATGATTTAATATCATCAAACTTCAATTTCCTCATCTATAAAGCTGTTACACAATGCCATTTCTAATTGTCACACTAGATAACTATGAAAACAAAATGAGATAATGCATGTGAAATTGCTTCATAAACCATACAGATCATAAAGTGTTGTAGGACATTTTAGATATGTGGAGTTGACCATAAAATTTCAGTATCTGCCTCTGTCACTTGCCTACAATCAAAGAGAGACAACTGATGCAAATCAAATTACAATGCCAAATAACCAGAGAAAGGACAACGTATCGTTTATATAATACTGGAGATTTATCAGACTAATTATTTTTCTCTCTATTCTACGATTCTTACTGATATCACCATTAGTGATCTACGCAATTCCGTGGACTTTTGATTTCTATTTACTTATTTTGCTGGGCCTGGTCTTTTATTATGACACACTGGATCTTTTAATTGCTAGCATGATTAATCTTCCACTGCAGCACGTGGAATCTTTAGTTGTAGCATATGGAATCTTTATTTTCAGCATACAAATTCTTAGTTGCAACATGTGGGATTTAGTTCCCTAACTAGGGATTGAACCCAGACCTGTTGTACTGGGAGCCTGGAGTCTTACCCACTGGACCAGGGAAGTTTCTGAGGGAACCGAAGGAAGTTCCTCTCAATTTCTTGCATTATAGAATGCAAAAATCATGCAGTAATCATGTCTATAAAGAAAGCTGAGTGCCAAAGAATTTATGCTTTTGAACTGTGGTGTTGGGAAAGACTCTTGAGGGTCCCTTGGACTGCAAGGAGATCCAACCAATCCACCCACAAGNGGAAGTTTCTGAGGGAACCGAAGGAAGTTCCTCTCAATTTCTTGCATTATAGAATGCAAAAATCATGCAGTAATCATGTCTATAAAGAAAGCTGAGTGCCAAAGAATTTATGCTTTTGAACTGTGGTGTTGGGAAAGACTCTTGAGGGTCCCTTGGACTGCAAGGAGATCCAACCAATCCACCCACAAGGAAATCAGTCCTGAATATTCATTGGAGGGACTGATGCTGAAGCTGAAATTCCAATACTTTGGCCACCTGATGTGAAGAAATGACTCATTGGAAAAGACCCTGATGCTGGGAAAGATTGAGGGCAGGAGGAGAAGGGGATGACAGGATGAGATGGTTGGATGGCATCACTGACTCAACGGACATGAGTTTGAGTAAACTTCAGGAGTTGGCGATAGAAAGGGAGGCCTGGCGTGCTGCAGTCCATGAGGTTGCAAAGAGTTGAACATGACTGAGTGACTGAACTGAACTGAACTGAATCATGTCCTTCATCTCATTTGTTTTAACAATAACTGCACACCTGCCAAAGCCTCAGCTTCCAGTATTCTAAGCTCTGTCTGATAAGTGTACTCTTTCAAGCCTATTCCTTCACAGTACCAGTCAGTAATTTTTCAACCTTACAATTTCCTTCAAAACACCATTCTTAAGTCCTCTCATTTTCCTCTATTCCTTTCTTATCTGTCTTAGATTTCATTGTCTATCATTAAGAGAACTGCTGTGAAAATACCCTCTACTTCCCTGTTCATCTTTCCTTTCATTGCTTATATCTAGAAAATATAATTCCAACTCGGTTTAAACATAAATCATTGCTACCTCTATGTCTGTAGTGATGGGAAAGTTCACATTGAGCTTGTTGTAATTTAACCTCATTTTAAGTTGTTAATAGTAAGCCTGAACTGGGCTTCAGTTAGCCTTCAATTCTATTAGACTGCCCCCTCAATTTATTATCTAATTATTCAAGAACATGACTGATTCGCATCTCTTTCCTCAAAACTGAAATATGTACCCTTCTCCTCACTTTCATCTGATAACTAGTTTTTATTTTACTGAGAAACAGAAAAGACAATTAGAGAACTTCCACTTCTGCATCACTTGCAATAGCCTACTGGCTTCTATAAAAATCATTTCTGCCTTTTCTCTAGTTACTATTTAAGGCCAACTCACTGTTGTGCACAAGATTCCACTTATTTCTCCTCTTTCAGCCCTTTGACAATTTTCCCCTACTTGTCTACATTATCAATTTCCCCATTTCTAATGGATTATTCTCATCATACTAGAAACAGTCTATCATACCCCATTTTGTGACACTCCTTCTGTGATTTCCTCATTTCCAAACATTAAAAGATAGTTATTTTTTGTCATTTTGCAGTACAGTTCAGTGAAATTGTGCTCTCCATTTGCTGAATCCTCTTGCCTTCTTCTCAGTCTCTCCTGAATCCACTCCAGTCAGGCTCTGTGAAGATTGTTTTTGCAAGTTCACTTCCGTGTGTCAAATCCAAATGACTGTTTCTTACTTTTCTCTTTATTTGTCTCTCAGCAACATTTGACACATTTGATCAATCCAGTCAGTTTCAGCTGCCATCCTAGGACAATTTGGAATGTTCTATTTTCCACATGCCAGAGTGAAATGCAGACCTCTAACTAAAGAGAATTTGTAAAGGAGATGTTCAAAAATTGTATACATTTAGCTGACCACCTATCCTCACTCTTAAAAGAAGTTTAAAGAAGCCCAGGGATGGACCAGAGGTTGGACAGACAATTTTCTTGGAGAACTTTCTTCTTCTGTACCTTTTTCCTTCTTAGTCTGCTAGGAGAGGGTTCTTTCACTTCCTGTAAGACTAGTGTAAGAAACATCATAGAATTCTTTTGTTTCCCTCCCAGTTTGAGAGACATAGAAAAGTTGTGCCTGACTGACAACTAAAGGGCAAACAGCTGACTGAATTGGCCTTTGACACCAGAGAAGATCAGGGAAAAGACCCTGATGTTGGGAAAGATTGAAGGCATGAGGAGAAGGGGATGACAGAGGATGAGATGGTTGTATGGCATCACTGACTCAATGGACATGAGTTTGAGCAAGCTCTGGGAGTTGGTGATGGACAGGGAGGCCTGGCGTGCTGCAGTTCATGGAGTTGCAGAGTTGGGCATGACTGAGCGACTGAACTGACTGACCAGAGAAAATACTTCAATTAAAGAAGTTATTAATTGCCACCAGAAAAAGTGAAGAACACATATTTTTTGTGAACAAGTTGTGGACAAAGAGAGAAAGCTAGGAGAGAGAAGGCAAGTTCTGGAATCTCTTTCAAGGTATTTTATCTTAAAAGGAAAAGGGAAGAAGTGAGATTCCAAGAGAATGTCTCCACAGGACACCTACCAAGGACACCTCCAAGGACACCTACCAAGTTATAGTAGTTATGGTAGTTGGCTAAAGAGTTATCTTTCACAACACAAAGTCAGGCTGAGATGTTTCCAGTGATGGGAAACTCTCAAAATCCAACATAAATGCTCAATGAGAAATGGGTCAGCTCAGAGAGCTGGTGCAGCAGCTCATACCAGTACCAGCCAGGTAAGACCTGCTGCCCACTCACCTGTCCCCACTTCCATCCAATGCATTTAGGACCCATGAAGTATCAGAAACAACCAACCAAGTAGAAACCAAACAACCTGATTCAGAAAAGGGGGGAAAGACTTGAATGAAGTTTTCTGAAGAAGATACACAAACAATCAATAAGCACATGAAAAGATGCTTACCATCACTAATCACCAGGGAAATGATAAAACCAGAATGAGACGCCACTTCCTGCCCATTAGAATGGCTACCATCAAAACAAACAGAAAATAACATAAGGATGTAGAGAAATTGTACACTGTTGGTTGGAACTGTAAAATGGTACAGTTGATGTGGAAAGCAGTATAGGTGTTCCTCAAAAGTTAAAAATTAGGATTATCATATGATCCTGGTGGCTCAGATGGTAAAGAGTCTACCTGCAATGCAGGAGACCCGGATTCAATCCCTGGGTCAGGAAGATTCCCTGGAGAAGGGAATGGCAACCCATTACAGTAGTCTTGTCTGGAGCATTCCATGGACAGAGGGGCCTGGTGGGCTACAGTTTATGGGTTTGCATAGAGTCATTCATGACTAAGCAACTAACACTTTCACTTTAGGATTGACCAGTTGCACTTCTGGGTATATACCCCAAAGAATTGAAAGCAAATCTCAAAGTGCCATGTACTTTGCCAAACATTCATGTAAACAGCAGCCTTATTCACATTAGCTGAAACATGGAAGCAGTCCATGTGCCCATTAACGGATGAATGGATAGGCAAAGTGTGGTATATTCACACAACGGAATATTATTCATAAAAAGGGGATTGTGACATAAGCTACAACATTAACAAAAGTTAGGCCATTATACTACATGAAATCAGCCAGTTAAAATATATAAATATTATGCTTCCTCTTATATGATATACTTGGAGTAGTCAAAATCATAGTGACAGACAATACAGTTTTGATTTGGGGGGACTGGTGGGGAGAGAGTGGAAAGGGGAGTTATTGTTTAGAGTTATAGTTTTGCAAGGTGAAGAGAGTTCTGGTGATGGACAGAGGTGATGGTTGCACCATATGCATGTACTTATCACTGAACTATACTCTTAAAATAGTAAAGATGATAAATTTTACAATATGTGCATTTTATCACAATAAAAAACATTTAAAAAAAAAGAGGGGGGAAACATGAATAAGGGCAGGTATTTGTGAGATGGCAAGTGTGTGAGTTTAATTTCAGAATGTGTGTCTGTGTTAGTCTCTCACCTGTGTCCGATTCTTTGCTATTCCATGGACTGTAGCCCTTCAGGCTCCTCTATCCATAGAACTGTCTAGGCAAGAATACTAGAATGGGCTGCCATTCCCTTCTCCAGGGGATCTTCCCTACCCAGGAATCAATCTGAGTCTCCTGCATTGCAGACAGATTTTTTTACCATCTGAGCCACCAGGGAATTTTTAAGATTTTTTTCTTTTAACTTGGACAATTTCTAAAGTCTTTATTGAATTCTTTACAAGACTGCTGTTTTATATTTGGGTTTTTTTTTTTTGGCCACAAGGCATGTGAGATCTCAGTTCCCTGACCAGGGATCGAATCTGCACAGGAAGGCTAGCTAAGTCTTAACCACTGAACCACTAGGGAGGTACAGAATAGAGGAGTTTGGTAAATTCTATAAAAGTTTCATATAGAAATTAATCTCAGAACTTTGCTTTTCAATTTTTTAAAAAAATTTTTGACAGGGGTTCACAGTAAGAAAACTACTTACATTTGATCCAGAATGTATAATGTATACATATAACTGAAATTAAAATTTCATGGAACAGAACTTACCATTAGCACCCACTATACTCTTTTACATTCTATTCCTGCCGTGTCTTTCACCTTCCCTCCCTCCTTCCTTCCCTTCTCCTTCTCTCCTTCCTGCCGTAACTACCTCCTTAGGTTTCTCTTTCTCCATCTCCTTCCCCATCTCTCTGTGTTTCTCTGTGTTCTGTGTCTCTCTCTCCTTTCGTTCTCTCAATACTGATAATGACTCAATAAAGAGATTTTGTGATCCTCCGAAAGGACCACCGCTGCTAAGTCACTTCAGTCATGCCCCAAGGACCACAACCAACCACTAATGCGACCCTATCCAAGAGCTGAAAAGCAAAATTTGGTCCAGAGCATGGATAACGACAGCTCATTATCTGTTTATCAAATTTTCATTTTCCCAAAACCCTTTCATCCATACATGAGCATCAGCCACCACAATTTCTGTCTCAGGTACTTTAGAAGAGTGTTCTGCCTCAATGATAATTACCTTATGAGAAGGCCACAATTTATAAAGCATTTAGTTACTTAGTGCTTATGACGTAAATGTCACAGTTCAAGTACTTGATGGAGAAAAATATTAAGTGAAGTGCACTTGTTTTGAAGATAATTTCATTTAGCATCTCCAAAGCATGGCATAATTAAGTTACTCTGTCATACAAAATGATGCAGGCTTTAAATAAGAAACAGCTGATTACCCCTATGATGGAGCAACTGCAGGGCAGCCCTTGGCAAGAAAGCGTGCAAATTCAACCCAGGCAGTATGCTAATAGACCTATATTAGGATTAAGGAAGTAACTGGAACAGCAATCAAACAGGTCCCTGTGGCTCAGAACCTGAATTTCAATAGCATTAATTTGTAGCAATATTAGTCATAAGTACTCATCTATCATTCCAGTCAGTACTCAGTACACAAGATGGGTGTCTTGTGTCCACATACATTTAAGGCTGGTCACTGCAAGACAATAAGCACGTTCATTAGAAAGTATCCTCATTTTAAACTGCAACTATTATTCAAAGACCATATTCAAACCAAACAAGAAATTAAATATAATCTGTTACTTTAATATTAACATTTTTCAAAATGTTATGATAAACCTTATTCCAAACCAGTCTGTTTCATTTCTTTGAAAACTCTTACACGGATTTTTGTGAAACCAAATTTGCAATAGAGTTGGCCTTCATAAAACAAATGTGATTAAAAGTATTAAATAATAATTTCCCTTTTGGGGAAGCTGAGTAAAGTTGAAGTTGCATAGATCTACTACTAATTTTTTTCGAAACTTATTATTGTCATTTGACCTGCATGTCCACATGGAGAAAAAATGAATTTGATTTATGTACTGGTTTTATCAGAATTCTTAAGTCCTGTTGTTGATCTCTTTGACTTGAAATCACTGCAAAAGCAGTTACCAGATTAACTCTCCTAATTAGCATTTTTACTATATCACTTATTAAATAAGAATTTACAGTACTCTGATTTATTAAGCAGGCAAATTTAAATAAGCATTTCTAAGTGACAACCATGCATTAATTAAGTGCAAGGTCTCAAGCCTCAAGAAGCTAATTAGTCATGAGATAAAACAGATACAGAAACAAGAACTATCAAAATACTATGCTAAATGCTAATGTTGAGATATAGGGGCATAAAGAATTAGTATAAGACCCAGACTGGGAGTTCAGTTACAGTTTCCTGAGAGAGATGTGTCCTATCTAGGTCTTGATAGAAAAGTCAGATATAGATATAGGGGAAAATGGGGAAACAGTGGAAACAGTGGCAGACTTTATTTTTTTAGGTTCCAAAATCACTGCAGATAGTGACTGCAGCCATGAAATTAAAAGATGCTTACTCCTTGGAAGAAAAGTTATGACCAACCTAGATAGCGTATTCAAAAGCAGAGACATTACTTTGCCGACTAAGGTCCATCTAGTCAAGGCTATGGTTTTTCCAGTAGTCATGTATGGATGTGAGAGTTGGACTGTGAAGAAGGCTGAGTGCCGAAGAATCGAAGCTTTTGAACTGTGGTGCTGGAGAAGACTCTTGAGAGTCCCTTGGACTGCAAGGAGATCCAATCAGTCCATTCTGAAGGAGATCAGCCCTGGGATTTCTTTGGAAGGAATAATGCTAAAGCTGAAACTCCAGTACTTTGGCCATCTCATGCGAAGAGTTGACGCATTGGAAAAGACTCTGATGCTGGGAGGGATTGGGGGCAGGAGGAGAAGGGGACAACTGAGGATGAGATGGCTGGATGGCATCACTGACTCGATGGGCGTGAGTCTAAGTGAACTCCGCGAGTTGCTGATGGACAGGGACGCCTGGCGTGCTGTGATTCATGGGGTCGCAAAGAGTCGGACAAGACTGAGCAACTGAACTGAACTGATATATATACATATATCAGTTCAGTTCAGTCGCTCAGATATATATGAAGGGTTTCCAGGCAGGGGAACAGCAGGAGCAAAGACATGAGCATGTAACACAGTATGACAAGGTGTGTTTGATCCCCACAAGTAAATGATAATATGTAAATGGTGAGTGGTGCCTGGGGAAAGAAAGCTAAAGAGTTTGCATAGAGGTCCACATATGAAATGTTGAAAAACTTAGTCTTTAGGGGAATTTAAAAAGGAATTAGAAACAGCTTTCTGTTGGCCTGTAAAGGCTGGGAGTGAGAGACAAAACTGAGGACTCAAAAAACTTCCACGATTACCCTTCTGCTAAAGTAGTAGGTTTCACCCTTTTTGGTCTTAAGACCTCCTAAAAATTTTACAGATTACTGAGGGTACCTAAGTGCTTTTGGGTATATGGGTTATATCTATTACTATTCATAATATTTGAAATTAAAATAGAAATTAATTCACTTTAAACAGTGATTTAACAAGATTTAGCTCAGTATGCTTGCTTTTAAAGTAACACATTTATTTATTTATTTATTTGGTACTAATCAAAGTTTATTTTCTTATTGATTAATCACAAAGCAACAGCCTGAGTATTATGTACTAAAAATTGGAAGGTTTGATATGTAATTATTATCATATCACTTTATTCTCCTTAATTCAGAAGCAAAGTTATAGGAAAATGAAACTAAAAGATACCTAAAAAGTATTTACAAATATATTTAGTGCATTATCAACAAACAAGATTTTTTTTTCTGTCTAAAAAACATATTCATTTTAGATTTTTTTAAATATTATAAATATTGAAAATTGAAGCAGTAACTTTTATTTTGGCAAGTATCTTTAATGCTTGGTTTAATACAAGACAACTGGATTCTTCTATGTTCAATTTATGGTCATATGTTGTGTTGGTAAAAGTGTTTAAAGAAAACCTAGCCTCATGCACATAATATAGTTGCAAAATGAGGAGTATTTTAATAACCTTTTCTGATAATTATAGATATTTTTCTTAGAGACTACCCTATTAGTTTACTATGGTAGTTTCTTAAAGATTAGTGGTAATCCAGAAACCAAAGAAATACCAATGAACTTTCATATACTACTACATTAAAAACCATTGGTATATTTTGCATTTTGAATGAATTTTTCTTCCATGCATGGTCTTGTAACATCAAGTATTTATTGCAGGGTAAATAGTAGTTCACTAAGGCTGCGGTCCATGAGGTTGCTAAGAGTTGGACACGACTGAGTGACTTCACTTTCACTTTTCACTTTCATGCATTGGAGAAGGAAATGGCAACCCACTCCAGTGTTATTGCTTGGAGAATCCCAGGGACGGAGGAGCCTGGTGGGCTGCCGTCTATGGGGTCGCACAGAGTCGGACACGACTGAAGTGACATAGCAGCAGCAAGCTATCTAAGCCTTTGACACTGACACTTTTCATTATAAAATATTAATGTTAAAATTTATATTTCTTAATATCATAATTGGTCTCATCAGATAAGTCTTTAAGAATTTAAATTCTGGGAATTCTCTGACAGTCCAGTGGTTAAGACTCTGAACTCTCAATACTAAGGGCTTGGGTACAAACCCTGGTCTGGGAACTAAGATCCTACCAGCCACGTGGTGAAGCCAAAAAAAAAAAAAAGGGGGGGGGGCGCAAATCTTTCAAGTTCACATTGATAGCATAAGTTTTCCAAATTCTACTTTTTTGCTTGAAAGCTAAAACATCACAGGCAACAAATACTGTCAGTTGTTCTCCTTGAAGTGACAAGCTTATTCCATTCATTTCAAGGAAATATCTGCCATATCCTTAAGTCTGAATAACCATAATTTATCTGTCAGTCAGTCCTTGAAGGAAAAATGGCACTCCATAAGAAAAGCAGCTAGTTCAGCTTGCAACTCAATCTCATAAGAGTTTTTCCTTGAGACAGTCATACTTTGGAAACTATCAGAAGTGCTGTCTTTTCATCTTGTAGAAGCCTAGCAAATTACGATTTAATAAAATTAATCATTCTGACTGCTTCATCAATAGCATTCAACTACAACTGTTTTTTTCCTTTGCCTTCCCTAAATATACGTGCACAGTGGTGAAGAATACAATGGCCAATAACACGGTTTTGGTGCTGATGCTTTAGTATACATGCTGCCAAAGCAAGCACGGGTGTTGGTGTCTTGATTCACGTTAAGATGCCAATCGTTATAGCAAGCACTTCTACATCATATAAATATCAGTCCGAAATTTTAAAAAGTGATATCTTAGTATTATTATGAAAGTTTTTACATCACAGACACCTAAGATGTTTTAGGGGATCCCCAAATGTCTTCAGGCAATGTGTGGAAAAAATGCCATGCTAAAGCCTCATGTCCAAACTCTTATGGCTATTCTTCATACATAATCTGGTTCCAGTTTAATATTGAATTAAACTAATTTTATCACTTTTGAAAGACAACCCTTTTCCTCACCTCCTAATTTCGTGTATTTTTCTAGTCTTCATCTTCTTCTTTCAAGATCTAGCCCAATTCATTTCCATTTCTATTGTATTGGATTAGGCACAGGATTGTATGCTGTGATGATTAATTTTACGTCAACTTTATTGTGCTAAAAGGTGCCCAGATCATTGTTAGAACATTGTTTCTGGGTGTCTGGGGGGAGGTATATACAGAGTAGATTAATATTTGAGTTAATAGACTCGTGGATAAAGAAGCTCACCCTCACCATGCTGGTTACCATTATCCAATCTATTGAGGGGCTGATCAGAACAAAAAAGGCAAAGGAAGGAGGGATTTGCTCATGGTTTGAGCTGGGACTTCCATCTTCTCCTGTTTTTGGACATCAGCGATTCTAGTTCTTGGGCTTTCTGATTGAGACGAGGACTTCTATTATTCCACCCCTCTTCCCCACCCCCAGTCCCATTCTCTGACTGGACTAGGCCTTCAGACTAAATTATACCACTGGTATTCCTGGCTCTTCAGCTTGTAGATGGCAAATTATGGAATTTCTCTGCCTGCATGATCAGATTAGGTAAAACCTATAATAAATCCCTCCTATCCATCTATCATCTATCACCTATTGTTTTATTTCCCTGGATAACCCTATTGATTTTATTTCATTAGATAACCCTGACTATAACATAAATGGATCATTCACCTAGAGCCAGACATCCTGGAATGTGAAGTCAGGTGGGACTTAGGAAGCATCACTATGAACAAAGATAGTGGAGGTGCTGGAATTCCAGTTGAACTATTTCAAATCCTAAAAGATGATGCTGTGAAAGTGCTATAATCAATATGCCAGCAAATTGGAAAACTCAGCAGTGGCCACAGAACTAGAAAAGGTGAGTTTTCATTCCAATCCCAAAGAAAGGCAATGCCAAGAATGCTCAAACTACTGCACAATTGCACTCGTCTCACACGCTAGCAGGTAATACTCAAAATTCTCCAAGCCAGGCTTCAGCAATACGTGAACTGTGAGCTTCCAGATGTTCAAGCTGGTTTTAGAAAAGTCAGAGGAACCAGAGATCAAATTGCCAACATCTGCTGGATCATGGAAAAAGCAAGAGAGTTCCAAGAAAACATCTATTTCTGCTTTATTGAGTATGCCAAAGCCTTTGACTGTGTGGATCACAATAAACTATGGAAGATTCTTAAAGAGATGGGAATACCAGACCACCTGACATGCCTCCTGAGCAATTTGTATGCAGGCCAAGAAGCAACAGTTAGAACTGAACATGGAACAACAAACTGGTTCCAATTTGGGAAAGGAGTATGTCAAGGCTGTATATTGTCACCCTGCTTATTTAACTTATATGCAGAATGCATCATGCAAAATGCTGGGTTGGATGAAGCACAAGCTAGAATCAGGATTAGCCAGGAGAAATATCAATAATCTCAGACATGCAGATGACACCACCCTCGTGGCAGAAAGTGAAGAAGACTAAAGAGCCTCTTGATGAAAGTGAAAGAGGAGAGTGAAAAAGTTGGCTTAAACTCAACATTCAGAAAATGAAAATCATGGCACCTGGTCCCATCACTGTGTGGCAAATAGATGGGAAAACAGTGGAAACAATGACAGACTATATTCTTTTGGCCTCCGCAGATGGTGACTGCAGCCATGAAATTAAAAGATGCTTGCTCCTTGGAAGAAAGTTATGACCAACCCAGACAGCATATTAAAAAGCAGAGACATTACTTTGCCAACAAAGGTCCATCTAGTCAAAGCTATGGTTTTTTCAGTAGTCATATTTGGATGTGAGTGTTGGACCATAAAGAAAGCTGAGTGCTGAAGAATGTATGCTTTTGAACTGTGGTGTTGGAGAAGACTCTTGAGAGTCCCTTGGACTGCAAGGAGATCCATCCAGTCCATCATAAAAGAAATCAGTTTTGAATATTCATTGGAAGGACTGATGCTGAAGCTAAAACTCCAATACTTTGGCCACCTAATGCAAAGAACTGACTCATTTGAAAAGATCCTGATGCTGGGAAAGATTGAAGGCAGAAGGAGAAGGGCACAATGGAGGATAAGATGGTTAGATGGCATCGCTGACTCAATGGACATGTGTTTGAGTAAACTCCAGAGTTGGTGATGGACAGGGAGGTCTGGCGTGTGTAGTCCATGGGGTCACAAAGAGTTGGACATGACTGAGTGACTGAACTGAACTAAACACATAAATGTTATTTATAATTTTTCTTTGGGCATTAGAATTATCCCTCCAAAGTGAGTACTGTCTTATAGCTCTCCTAACTTGACTATAGTGCTTTGTACAGAGTTGGACATATAATAACAATAATGCTAATAATATCTTGAAATTTATAAACCAGTCTTTTTTAGAGTATGTTACAAATACACAAAAGCTTCTATATATGTAAATATTTTACATAGAAAACTTTAAAAATTATTTTAGTGACATATTTTTATGTAATCCATCATAATAAAGATATATTTAATATGGAATGTCAATTTATAAAGTAATATAAATCTCATGCTATATAAATATTATGATAATGTCGCCATGTTTAGTGGAAAGAAAACTGGACTAGAAGAAAGAAAATCTACATTTAAGTGCCCACACAGGATGGACTTAGAAAGCCATATGCACTTAGAGTAGCCACAAACCTTGAGTCCCAGTGTCTACAACATATCTATAACAGTGAAATGTTACAGAAATGCTCCCCATGCTTGTGCTATTTAAGTGAAAAATTTTATGAGAAGGTGTTCTTTCAGTACATAAGTTAGCATTTAAATGCAATTTATTGATATAAGTATTTCCCTGAGGTGATGGTTTAGTCACTAAGTTGTGTCCGACTCTTGTGACCTTCTGTCCAAAGGATTTCCCAGGAAAGAGTACTGGAGTGGGTTGCCATTTTTTTCTTCAAGGGGCTCCTCCCGACCCAGAGATTCAGCCTAGGTGTCCTGCATTGCAGGTGGATTCTTTACCCACTGAGCCACCAGGGAAGTCCCTGAGATTTGCACATTGACTGCAAACCAGGATCAGTTACAAGATGCCTAGATGGACAGCATAACAATTAGGAGGATTTAAAATCCAAAAACGACACATCTTGGGGAATTAAATGCACAGTACTCCACTTCGAGGACGACTTGAATATTAGTTAAGTTCGAGGTATGTAGATATCTCACATGTAACCCATATAAAGCAGAGAAGCCTTATGGTTCAACATTAACAGCCTAACTTTGAAAGCCTTGAAGAAGAATAAGGCTCTGAAAAGATGATATAACTGTATATTTGTATCTACATCGCAACGAAGAAAAGTTTCCTAAAACTCTTTAGACTTCTCTTTCCCTTTACATTTTTCACCTTTATCTCCTGCAACCCTCATCTCTCTGAATGGTACCCTTGCCAGCATGCTGTGCCCTAGTCAATTCCTCTTCTTCCTCCTACCCAGATTCTCTAACGTGACCATGACCTCGTCCCTCCAGCCAAGCCTCTTCTCTCATGCTGAGTATCAGACTCTTGAAAATGATAGCAGTATTCAGCTGAATAGAGGCTTCCAACTTGTACATAAGACCCTGAAGCCTTAACAATGGAAAGCCAAGCCTCAGAGAACTTTTGCAATTAGTGCTCACAGTACCTTGACCAAAAACAATATAAGCATGTGACATTTCTTAAAATGAAGTTGGAAAAATAAATCCTTACAGAATAGGAACTATGGCAGTGGACAAGTGTTGTGGCCCCCTCTATTAAGCAGATGGATAAATAGGGAAGGTAGTTTGTGTTTGCAGAGGTCCCAGTGAGAAGGGGGCCCTCATGGACTCTAAACATACCCTTCTCTTCCTCTGCTTCCTTCCCAGTCCCGCTCACCGTGCTCCCTCACTCCTACTTCCTGTTATTTCCTCCCAAGTAAACTGCCTGCACACAAGTCTCTCTCTCAGCCTTCTGCTTTCAGAGCATTCCATATACACAAGATCATCTGTTTCTACACAAATCATCTGTTTCATGGAAAATACACTGTATTTCTAGACTCTTCACACAGATGATCCCCAATCCTGGAAAAAGGCTGGGAAGGATGGGAAGTCTACATTATAAACATAAGGAAACAGTAATTCAGAGAGATAAAGTAATATGTCCAGGGTTGTATAGCTAATGTACAACAGATCCAAGATGTGAGCCTGTCTTTGGACCATTTAACTCTAATATTACACTGTTTTTTCTATGCTGTGGCAATTTTGTCATTAATTGCAACCATGAATAACTCCTCTATTTAGTTTGTTTAATCTATATTTACCTTATCCATTTAGGGCTTCCCAGGTGACTCTGTGGTAAACAATCCACCTGCTGATGCAGGAGACATGGGTTTGATCCCTGGGTCAAGAAGATCCCCTGGAGAAGGAAATGGCAACCCAACCCAGTATTCTTGCCTGGGGAATCCCATGGACAGAGGAGCCTGCCGTGCTGCAGTCCATGGGGTTGCAAAAGAATCAGACACAGCTTAGCGACTAAACATGACAGCTTTATCCATTGTGAAGTCTGAGGTTGTAAGTGTCTAACCAAATTGGCTTAATTTAACATTTCCAAAGTAAGCATTACTCTACAAGCACTAGTGCCATCTTATGAATTTCATGAAATTATATACTATTTGACAAAATCATAATTTCCCTCTCTATAGACTCTAGACAATTTTCTCAACGGAGCCAATCTTCTTGTTTTATTTTAATGAAACTTAATTCAGCACTATTACAAATGTTCAAAAACTAAACAAGTCCTAAAATAGTGTTTCTATTATCCTCGTTTTATAGGCAAGAACAATGAAATGGATATTGTTTAAGTTTTCATAAATACATGATGTGCTTCTTCAAGGAGTTTCAGTTTAAGGAAAGTATTACAGATATGGACCACTTGCATTTAATAAGTATGTAAATGTAAATATAAAAATTTAACTTTCACAGAATTTCATATTGTTAGATGTTATGAGGCATCACAGAAATGACAGTGAACTAGAAATGAGGGGCATGTGGATTCTCCTTATGCTTGTCCTGTAGGGTACATGAAACTTTAGTCAATATATTTTATTTATTCTTAGCAACAGGTGCCTTTTTTGTAGAAATAAGGTTAATGATAGGAAGGGCTATTGAAATAATACAATAAAGGTTGAAAATAACATTGGCAATATAAGAAAATAGTAAATCAGTCGATGTAGAAAGAGTCTCACTGTTTCCAGCCTAGCCTTCAATAAATTTCAGATTATTTAAATCATTCATACAGATTATATATGTTTCTGTAAAACCTATTTCCTTGTTTGTCTTTTTGAATTGGCTTCTAAATAAGTAAGTTGATTTCAAAGAGGAATAATAAGAAAAACTATCTTCTCTTTTACTGTATAGTTTTAATTATGTAATTTTATAATAATTGGGGCTTCTCAGGTGGTGCTAACCATAAAGAACCTGCCTGCTAATGCAGGAGACACAAAAAGACATGGCTTCAATCCGTGGGTCAGGAAGATCCCCTGGAGGAAAGCATGGCAACCCACTCGAGTACTGTTGCCTAGAGAATCCCATGGACAGAGTAGCCTGGTGGGCTACATTCCATGGGGTTGCAAAGAGTTGGACAT
The DNA here is from genome assembly GCA_006410615.1 of Neotragus moschatus. Lineage (NCBI taxonomy): Eukaryota > Metazoa > Chordata > Mammalia > Artiodactyla > Bovidae > Neotragus > Neotragus moschatus. The sequence continues at coordinate 283,436 of SJYA01000577.1, read as the reverse complement.
GACTGAAGCTACTTAGCACTCATGCAGGCACTGCTTCCTAAAGGTACAGAAACAAAGGTATTCCTTACTGAGTAATCCGATCCCCTGGAGGAGGAAATGGCAACCTACTCCAGTATTCTTGGCTGGAGAATCCGCATGGACAGAAGAGCCTGGCGGGCTAGAGTCCATGGGGTCACAAAGAGTCGGACATGACTGAAGCACCTGAGCACAAACACATACAATAATTAGGTAATTCTCATTTATGGAGCACTTTGTACAGGCCAGGAAATGTGCTAAGAACCTTACATTCATTCTTATTTTAATTTAATACTAACTCAGCCAATGAGTCAGATCTTATCATTCACTTTTTAATCCTGAAGAAATCTGAGCTATAGATGCATGACACGTGCCACACAGAGACTCTTGCAGCCAGGCTCCATTCCAAATTTTCTGTCTCCTGAAGCCTTCTTTATCAGTACGGTTGGGTCTTAGCCAATATATATGGCAATATTTAGAATTATTTACCTAATAGTGAGATTTAACTGGGTAGTTTTATTATGTGACAATCATTGATTTTCGAAACAAAGATGTAGATAAATGTACAGATAGGTATTCCTTATACACAGTGGATTAATTCTATCAAGTGGAACTCTTTTCCTTGGCAAAGCTGATACAACCTAGAATTCTGAGCGCCTGTCACAACAGTAGCACATGCAGAAATCACAAATGAGTATTTTTAATGACAAACCCATTTGACTTCTGCCTGAAATGCTTCTCAAAATGGATTAAAAAAAAAATCTGTGCTAGAATAAATGTAAAACATCAGAAGAGGCACAGGTACATATGGGTAAGGGAAGAGGGTGTTGAGAAAATATGGTAGCTTGTTGATTTTGCTCAAGAAGGGTTTTGAGGGTTTGTTGTTGTTTCTGAATGCTTTTTTAAAGAGAAGAGTGGATAAATATTTTTATCTAATGAGACTGTTCAACTAGGAAATCCCCTCTGCCTTTTTTAAAAAAGTTAATGATTTTAATATATTTAAGAAAGAAAATGGAGATTAGAAGGCATCTGACTATAAGAAATCAGAGGCTATTATTCTAAATACAACTGCATTTTGCCTAACAGCAGGAGAGACAGGGAGCCCAGATCGGACCTGGAGCACAGACTGTCCGCTGCATGGTGGTGGCGCTGGAGTGGCGCTGGGGGAGGAGGGCGCAGAGGCCAGTGGTCAGAAGGGCAGAGGGCAAGAGACATCGACTGCAGCTTCTCCTAGACAAGGAAGAGAACAGCACGCTCCAAAAAGTCATGAGAATATACTAAGAGAGTAATGACCATCTTTCTCTGAAGAACAGATTTTAGCAGGAGAGGAGTCTGAGCTGTGGAAAAACAAATTCCTGTGGCAGCCTCCAAGTGAGAAGGAAATGAGCAGATGAGTACAGCAGCGCCGTTTTATAGCTGTGCTGCTTTTGATGAAGGCAGCCTCACTGAGTGGAACATCTAAAGCCTTGCTCCATCAGTCACTAGTTCCTTGACAGTGACCGAGTCTCTAATCTCTCTCAGACCGCTTTCTCATTTTCCAAGTTGGAATAATAACGGCCACCTTAAAGTTTCAACCGTCAACTCTACATGGCGCGCTCTCTAATCTATCTCTAGTCCAGACATCTCCCCTGTGGTTCACTCTGCAAGAGGGAGTGATTTATCTGATGGATAGGATTAGGCAAAGGCACTAAGAATGCACAACTCAGCTACTTCCGGGAATCCACTGGGTGTAGGAGGCACATTCTTCTCTCTGCAACTGCTGTCATGAGGATCAGCTTCCCATGGCGTGACTGGCAGGGGAAAACTCAGCTCTGCAGACCTGCTCACGCTGTCCTATAATGAGTCTCAAGAACCAGACTTGATGGCCACTGGGGAAGGCCAGGGTGTTAAGAAGCCAGAGTTCAGCTCTCAGATCCCAGCTGTGTTTTCCAACCCAATTTACCAATAAGAACATAATCATGTTCTAACTTAGTTATAACTGTATTCATCTTGCAATTGGTTTACAGCTTAGAGAGGGGAGCATGTTTGTGATTCTCGTACACTCACAAGTCTTTCGATGGAAAGTTGTTGTCATCACCTTTTAAAGAAGCAATCTAACCATTAGCTCAAACAGATGGCCATTCTGGTTAGTAACAGGAAACAAAACATCATTTCAAACAGCTTAGAGAATATCTGCAAATCACATGCAGCTTAATTATCAATGTCATACACTTGATTGTAATGATTTTGGGGGGCACATTTAATATACCACATTATAAAAACTAAAGTAATAGTATTCATAAGTCACATTTTTACCTCTTTAAACAAACAAATACAGCCAGTAGCACAAGGAAGTAGCATAGTAATGTTTGCAAACTCTAAGGAGGAAATGGCTGGGGAAGACAAACAAACACATACTCTATGTTGTTTTCCTTTATTTCAAAGAATGAACCCCCCCCCCACCACCACTACACACACACACACACACACACACNCTTTAAACAAACAAATACAGCCAGTAGCACAAGGAAGTAGCATAGTAATGTTTGCAAACTCTAAGGAGGAAATGGCTGGGGAAGACAAACAAACACATACTCTATGTTGTTTTCCTTTATTTCAAAGAATGAACCCCCCCCCACCACCACTACACACACACACACACACACACACCAAAAAAAAAAAAAAAGAAAGAAAGGAAACAAGTCAAGTCGTCCAAAGTAGAATTTGAAAGCCACTGCCATTGAGTGGGCCTCTCTACTGGCTCAGTGGTAAAGAATCTGCCCGCCCAAGCAGGAGATGCGAGTTCAAGCCCTGGGCTGCAAAGATCCTCTGGAGAGGGAAATGACAATGCATTTCCAGCATTATTGCCTGGGACATCCCATGGACAGAGGAGCCTGTGAAGCTACAGTCCATGAGGCCTCAAAGAGTTGGATACAGCTTAGTGACTGAACAACAGTAACAAGCCAGTGATTAAAAATACTGAATTTCAAACTGCAGTTTTCCTAAAAACATGTGACTTCTCTGCTGAACTAGGTGTCTAAAACCACTAAATGCCATGTTTGAGAATGTACAAAACACAGTCTCTTTAATGAGTACTGGGAAATACTACATGTTTAATAAAAATAAATGACTAATGGTGAAAAATGGATATAAGAGTTGGACTGTGAAGAAGGCTGAGCGCTGAAGAATGGATGCTTTTGAAGTGTGGTGTTGGAGAAGACTCTTGAGAGGCCCTTGGACTGCAAGGAGATCCAACCAGTCCATTCTGAAGGAGATCAGCCCTGGGATTTCTTTGGAAGGAATGATGCTGAAGCTGAAACTCCAATACTTTGGACACCTCATGCAAAGAGTTGACTCACTGGTAAAGACTCTGATGCTGGGAGGGATTGGGGGCAGGAGGAGAAGGGGACGACCGAGGATGAGATGGCTGGATGGCATCACTGACTTGATGGGTGTGAGTCTGAGTGAACTCCAGGAGTTGGTGATGGACAGGGAGGCCTGAAATGCTGCAATTCATGGGGTCACAAAGAGTCGGACACGACTGAGTCACTGAAATGAACTGAACTGAACTGAACTGAACTGGTGAAAAATGTGCTCAGTGTAGTTGACAGTATATAAAATTACCTGTGAGCATTTACTAATGGGCTTCTTAGAATAATAAAAACATTAAATTAAAAATCAATGATAACCCATGCTGCTGCTGCTAAGTCACTTCAGTCGTGTCTGACTCTGTGCAACCCCATAGATGGCAGCCCACCAGGCTCTCCCATCCATGGGATTCTCCAGGCAAGAACACTGGAGTGGATTGCCATTTCCTTCTCCAATGCATGAAAGCAAAGTGTAAGTGAAGTCGCTCAGTCATGTCTGACTCTTAGTGACCCCATGGACTACAGACTGCCAGGCTCCTCCATCCATGGGATTTTCCAGGAGTGGGGTGCCATTGCCTTCTCCATTATAACCAATGAGGACCTACTAAATAGAGCAGGGAACTATACTCAATATTTTGCAATAATCTACAAGGGAAAATAATCTGAAAAATAGATATATATGTATGTATAACTGAATCACCTTACTGTATGCTTGACATTAACACAATATTGTAAATCAACTATACCTTAGTGTGTGTGTGCATGTTAGTTGCTCAGTCATGCCTGACTCTTTTTGAACCCATGGGCTATATATAGCCCACCAGGTTTCTCTGTCCATAGGATTCACCAGGTAAGAATACTGGAGTGGGTATCCATTCCCTTCTCCAGGGGCTCTTCCCAACCCAGGGATCGAACCCAGGTCTCCTGCATTGCAGGCAGATTGTTTTTACCATCTGAAAACCAGGGAAGCCCCTCAGCTCCCGATCCACCTTGTATATACGCCAGTGTGTGAGGGTGGGGCAGGGTTCTTATAAGATATGTTGCTTCTTGTTAGCTGGATTTCTGCTTCTAGGGCCAATAGATCGGTAGAAGAGCGAGACAAGAAGACAAGGTGAGAGGAGAAGGGGCTTTCTTCTTCCTGAGTGTGCCCCTAGTAATGACCCTTACCCCATAGCTGCAATGGCTTTGGTCTCCATTTCCTGTCATCAATTCTAGAGGCGTCCCCTGGACTCCCCGTAAGAACTAGCACAGCCAGGCACCACTCTTCCTCAGAGGGGTGAGTTCTAGGTCAAGGACAATTCTCCTCTAGGCTCCGGAGGGAGCGGCAGCCATGCTGGGCTCCCCCTCAGAAGTCTGAGTCCCAACTCTGAAGGACCCCTCTTTGAGTCCTGACGCATCAGGACTGCCACACAGCAAACTCTCTCCACACCCCACATCCAAAGTGTGAATTATGAATCCACAGGACTCCTCCTCCCAGCTGCTAGGTTCTGATAACTCTTTCTTTCTCTTTATTTCTCCAGCCCGGGGGAGTAGTAGTTGCTTCTTGAATTTCTAACTGCTTTAGTTCAGCACCCCTTTTAACTTCTTATGGCTCTAACACCTTTTAAACCAACCAAGGAGCATATATTAAAAAACTCCCTGAAAAGATAATTAAACAATGCTCCAAATTAACACCTTTTATCTATTCAATACTTAAAAGCTGTATTATTGTTGCTTTTGTTGTTTTATTTTTATTATTTTTTAACTTTTTCATGTTTGCTTTTTTTATACAGGTTGACACAGGCAATTCTCACTTCAGGAAACTAACTTTTGAAGTGGAGAAAATACATTTTGCCACACAAACACATGTAGGCAGGCATTGTTTTATGTTACAGTTTTGATGGGCGTATTTTGTTGTTTTAAGTGGAACAGAGCACAGGACACAAATTTTTCCATCTTTAGTAATTGGTTCTTTACATCTGGGAACTCACTTGGTCTTTACTTCTTTCCTCTTGTTACTTTTTTTTATTATTATTATTGGTGTATAAGATAGATACCGAAACATGCATAGAGAGCATTAATCTTAGATTTACAGCTCGATTAATTTTATATATGTGACACCCAGATCCAAATCTAGCTCATTTCCAGCACCAGAAGCTTCATATTTCATAAGAACTCTCAGCAGCAGATGATTCTTTACAAGGAGAGAACAAAGAAGAACAAACTCATGTAAATGTCCATGACAGAGCATAAAATATCTAGTGATATCAGTACAAGGCTAGCAGTTTGACCATTTTAAATTAAATTTATAACTCAAATGACAGCCTTTCCTCCTCACTGTAACTTAAACAACTTTGTTGATAGCTTATAGCCAGAGTATTTAGATACATTAAATCATGTTATTAAGCAAAATCATGAAATAGCATCCATTCTTCTACTCAGGAAAAACTTTAAAGATGCTTTCTTTGTGCCAAGCATTGGGTCAGATATTGAGGCTATCAAGATGAATCTAACATGATTCTTACACTGAGTACAGATAGCGCCAATCAAGAGGCAAATATACCCAGCAAGGGGTGGTACTAATTAAGTTTGATAGAGATAAGAAGAAAGAAAAAAAGGCATTTATAGAGTCATAGGTTTGTTCCTTTCAAGGCAAAAGGAAGAGAGAATATGTCTTTCAGTAAAAAAATTTTGAAGGACTAGAGTATAAGGAGTTACATGGACTTAAGGGAAATGTTCTAGGAAGTTTGGACCTAAGGAAGTCAGGAAAATTATTCATCCAGAAGGCTTTTCTTTTTTTTCTATTTTATTTTTAGGAAAGTGATAATACTGGATGGACTTTAGGGGACTAAGATAATTGGTGGTTGGGAGACTGGTAGATTTTTGTTACTTTAGGTGAGAGATAAGGAAGCCATTACCAACCAGAGGTAGAAATACTGAAGAAACAAGGCCAGATTTAAGAGGTTTCTGGAGCATTTTGGAACTCAGAGATTTTGGTTACAGAATTCATGTAGGAAATGAAAGAGTCACATGAGTCAAAGGTGCCTGGGTCACAGAGTGGGGTATTAGCAGAGATGAGAAACTGAAGGAAAAGCAAAAGATTTCCATTTTTGATCTGTTGTCTCGAAATGCCTCCTAGACACATGATCAATCGGTTCATTGGCAACTTGAGATTGAGGTCTGGTGGATTAAAAGAAAGGTCAGAGATCAAAACAATTTGTTTGGGGAACAGTAACAGGAAGGAGGACAAAGACGTTCACCTGAAGAAAGAATATTGAATTAGAAAAGTAGACAAACAAGAGTAAGAACACTGAAATTTAAGATGGAACAAAAGAGATGAGCTAGCAAAAGTCACAGAGAAGGAACACTGTTAGAGATTGGAAAAGAACCGTGAAGTGTGGTCTTTTATGTTGCACAAAGGTAATATGCCTGGATGTATGTTTTGGAGACAGACAACCTGAGTTTGGCTCCATTCTTTACTACCTAAGACTCTGTGATCCTGGACCAGCTACATTCATATTCTTCACTACAAAATGGCATAATGATAACTACTTCCCAGGAAGATGGTGAAGAATCAGTAAGTGAATACATGAAAAATGTCTAGAATTGTGTTTGTCCCATAGTATTAAGTGCAAATTAGCATCAGTTCAGTTCAGTTCAGTCGCTCAGTCGTGTCCGACTCTCTGCAACCCCATGAATCGCAGCACGCCANTTTAAGCCAACTTTTTCACTCTCCTCTTTCACTTTCATCAAGAGGCTTTTTAGTTCCTCTTCACTTTCATCAGTGATTATTAAATACCAGAAACTCAGTTGTTGCTAGTCAGAAGTCTTACTTGTATAGTTCTTAATACATTATAATATAAATTATGAGATACTACATCAACCCGAAAAGGATTAGACTTCATTTTAACTGCATTATATCAAAGTGCCCTCATGTGAATTTTGCTTGTATTGTAGATCATTAAGCTATTGGTCATCTATTATGTTATCCCTAGTTTTTAATTATCAAATCATATTTCATATTTCTGAAGTTTTAAAAATAATTCATCTTTCAGTTCAGTTCAATCTCTCAGTCGTGTCTGGCTATTTGTGACCCCATGGACTGCAGCACAACAGACTTCTCTGTCCATCACGAAATCCCGGAGCTTACTAAAACTCATGCCTATCAAGTCAGTGATGCCATCCAACCATCTCATCCTCTCTTGTCCCTTTCTCCTCCTGCCTTCAATCTTTCCCAGCATCAGGGTCTTTTCAAATGAGTCAGTTCTTCCTATCACATGGCCAAAGTATTGGAGCTTCAGATTCAGCATCAGTCCTTCCAATGAATATCCAGGACTGATTTCCTTTAGGGNCAAGTCAGTGATGCCATCCAACCATCTCATCCTCTCTTGTCCCTTTCTCCTCCTGCCTTCAATCTTTCCCAGCATCAGGGTCTTTTCAAATGAGTCAGTTCTTCCTATCACATGGCCAAAGTATTGGAGCTTCAGATTCAGCATCAGTCCTTCCAATGAATATCCAGGACTGATTTCCTTTAGGGTGGACTGATTTGATCTCCTTGCAGTCCAAGGGATTCTCAAGAGTCTTCTCCAACACCACAGTTCAAAAGCATCAATTCCTTGGAGCTCAGCTTTCTTTATAGTCCAAATCTCACATCCATACATAACCATTCAAAAAACCATACCATTGACTAGACGGACCTTCGTTGGCAAAGTAATGTCTCTGCTTTTTATATGCAGTCTAGGTTGGTCCTAACTTTTCTTCCAAGGAGCAAGAGTCTTTTAATTTCATGGCTACAGTCACCATCTGCAGTGATTTTGGAGCCCCCAAAAATAAAGTCTTTCACTGTTTCCATTGTTTATCCATCAATTTGCCATGAAGTGATGGGACCAGATGCCATAATCTTAGTTTTCTGAATGCTGAGTTTTAGGCCAACATTTTCACTCTCCTCTTTCATTTTCATCAAGAGGCTCTTTAATTCTTCTTCACTTTCTGCCATAAGGGTGGCTTCATCTGCATATCTGAAGTTATTGATATTTCTCTCAGCAATCTTGATTCCAGCCTGTGTTTCATCCAACCCACTGTTTCTCATGATGTGCTCTGCATATAAGTTAAATAAGCAGGGTGACAATATACAGCCTTAAAATACTCCTTTCCTGATTTGGAAGTAGTCTGTTGTCCTATGTGCAGTTCTAACTGTTGCTTCTTGAACTGCATACAGATTTCTCAACAGGCAGGTAAGGTGGTCTGGTATTCTCATCTTTTTAAGAATTTTCCACAGTTTGTTGTGATCCACACAGTCAAAGGCTTTAGCATAATGAGTAAAGCAGAAGTAGATGTTTCTCTGGAACTCTCTTGCTTTTACCATCTCCAATGGGGGTTGGCAATTTGATCTCTGGTTCCTCTGTCTTTTCTAAATCCAGCTTGAACATCTGGAAGTTCATAGTTCATGTACTGTTGAAGCCTGGCTTGAAGAATTTTGAGCACTACTTTGCTAGCATGTGAGATGAACGCAATTGTGCAGTAGTTTGAACATTCTTTGGCATTGCCTTTCTTTGGGATTAGAATGAAAACTGACCTTTTCCAGTCCTGTGGCCACTGTTGAGTTTGCCAAACATGCTGGCATATTGAATGCAACACTTTTACAGCATCATCTTTTAGGATTTGAAATAGCTTAACTGGAATTTTACCTCCTCCACTAGCTTTGTTCGCAGTGGTGCTTCCTAAGGCCCACTTGACTTCGCATTCCCGGATATCTGGCTTTAGGTGAGTGATCAGACTATCGTGGTTATCTGGGTCATGAAGATCTTTCTTGTATAGTTCTTCTGTGTATTCTTGTCACCTCTTCTTAATATCTTCTGCTTCTATTAGCACTATATTTAATATCATCTTTAGTACTATATTTTATTCTTACAATTTCTTTCTGAATCTTTTCTATTTTTTTTACATCCAACCAGTAGTAATAATAGTCTTATTTGAATAATGGTAAAAATTTGTACTCACATCACATAATTTACAAGTGGATCTCCAAAAATTCTGCATGAATTATTTATTTGTAACTGCAGGATAGATAGGAAAGTAAATGCTATTATTTTCATTTTACAGATTTTTATAAAATGAGTACTGAGCTGGAAAATGATGTTTGAAAACTAATGCTCGGAACAGTTGAGAGAGCATGGCTTCACTACAGGGGTGCAGCACAATGTTGGTTATTCATAAATCAAGCTTTCAGGGTTTCCCTGGTGGCTCAGTGGTAAAGAATCCACCTTCCAACATAGGAGACAGGGTTCAATCCCTGGTCCAGGAAGATCCCACGTGCATCAGAGTGACTAAGCCCATGCACCACAACTATTGAGCTCACAAGCTGCAAATACTGAGCCCACGTGCCATAGCTACTGGAGGCCCCATGCTCTAGAGCCCATGTTATACAACAAGAGAAGCCACTGCAATGAGGAGCCCACACACGGCACCTAGAGTGTAGCCCACTGCTCATCACAACAAGAGAAAAACCTGTGTAGCAAGAAGATCCAGCACAGAGAAATATGAAGTAAATAACATTATTTTAAAAATAAATCAAGCTTCCAGAGATATAGAATTTCCAGAAACAGAAATAGTTGGTAAGGGAAACAAAGGATTGTTCTCATATTGCAGTACCCATATGATCACCGCTGAGAAAAACTGAGACCCCACAAATAATACTTGATGCACTGAGATTTTAAGATCTGAATCCCCAAAAGCCTGAGGAAAGTGGCAGTCAGTGGACAAAACCAGAAAAAGGAAGTAAAAAGAAGGGAGGGCAGACAGGTCGGCAGCAGTGGCAGAGATAATATTTATTAGAAACAACAGTGTAAAGGACAGCTTAATTAAAAGAGCAAGAACTTGTCATCATGGGGTTTGGGGGACTCTGGTCCAGTCAGATCAGGTTGGAAAAGCTCCAGGGACCTAGTAAACTCATCAGGAGATACAAATACCAAGCCAGAAAGCAGGGACAGGCAGGCTGGAAGTTGGTGTCAGAGAGTATGTCAATCAATGAAGGCTGCCACAAGAAGGGAGGACATAGTGCCAGGTGGTTTTGGAAAGAGCTGATAACAACTCTGGGCAGAACAGTGATGGGCAGCCTGGACTTAAATGAGCCTGCAGGAGTTGGGTGCAGAGGCAGAATACATGCAACAGGAGTGATCAGAGCCTGAAAGATAACAGATAACAGACGCCCAAAAGGTGTTTTCAGGGTCTGATGATTAGACCTGTTTTACTTTAGAGCAAGGCTGAACTGGTTATAGTTACCACATGACCTGTTGGGATGAGTTACAGACTCTGTTTTCATGGTGAAGAATCTTCCGTTATGAGTTAGTGACTTTATCTTCAAATATTTGGGCAGCACGGGTTGCGAATATTCATTCCAAGAATGAAAAACACAGAACAGATTTATAATTTGGCAATCACTAGACAAGAGTAGGACACGACTAAGCGACTTCCCTTTCACTTTTCACTTTCATGCATTGGAGAAATGAGTGTTGCTGGTAAAATATGCTTGTCTTAACTTCATAGGCTAAGCAATATTTTTGCTATTATACAAAGAGGACTTCAGAATGGTTCAAAATACCAATAATTTAAAAATATCTTTGATATCACAATTAACTGAGGGTGGAGTATAATGTCTGTGGATTCTACAGGGTCAAGTTTGCTAACTGCAGTATAACAGGGAGAAGTACATACAAGTACCAGGAGCCTAAGGGATTGCCACATTCATTATAATAGGCTTTATAGCTACAAACATTATATCCACGTATTGTATAATGGGGATTTCTGAGATGCTTTGAATAATAATAGTCACTTACTTAACCATACATTCCTTCAGTAATTCTTTGTTTTAACTGTCTTTTTAACATTTAGAGCCCACTTATTTAAAGCCTTTGTTTGTTTTAACATAGAGCTTCCACGGTGGCTCATAGGAAGAGTCAGTTGGCCTGCAATGCAGGAACCTGGGTTCGATCCATGGGTCAGGAAGCTCCCCTGGAGAAGGGACTAGCAACCCACTCCAGTATTCTTGACTGTTAAATTTTGACATAAGTCTTACCTAAATGTTATTTCCTAATTTAGATTCTAAATGATGCGCCACATAGAAACGTCTTACTTAGTTTACATTAACTATTTCTTCAACATTAAATGCTTATCTGGTAATACATTTCTTTGGATGAAACTTAATACAGTAAATTTCCCTCATGCCAGGATGCCCTAGACAACTAAAACTCAAAAAACAGTTATCTATAAATAGTGCTGCAATGAACATTGGGGTACATGTGTCTCTTTCAATTCTGGTTTCCTCGGTGTGTATGCCCAGCAGTGGGATTGCTGGGTCATAAGGCAGTTCTATTTCCAGTTTTTTAAGGAATCTCTACACTGTTCTCCATAGTGGCTGTACTAATTTGCATTCCCACCAACAGTGTAAGAGGGTTCCCTTTTCTCCACACCCTCTCCAGCAACTATTTATAATAGCCAGGACATGGAAGCAACCTAGATGTCCATCAGCAGATGAATGGATAAGAAAGCTGTGGTACATATACACAATGGAGTATTAGCCATTAAAAAGAATACATTTGAATCAGTTCTAATGAGGTGGATGAAACTGGAGCCAATTATACAGAGTGAAGTAACCCAAAAAGAAAAACACCAATACAGTATGCTAACATATATATATGGAATTTAGAAAGATGGTAATGATAAACCTGTATGCAAGAGAGCAAAAGAGACACAGATGTATATAACAGCCTTTTGGACTCTGTGGGAGAGGGAGAGGGTGGGATGATTTGGGAGAGTGGCATTGTAACATGTATGATATTATTAGTGAAACGAGTCGCCAGTCTAGGTTCAATGCAGGATGCAGGATGCTCGGGACTGGTGCACGGGGATGATCCAGAGAGATGGTATGGGGCGGGAGGTGGGAGGGGGGTTCAGGATTGGGAACTCATGTACACTGGTGGCTGATTCATGTCAATGCATAGCAAAATGAATACAGTATTGTAAAGCAAAACAAACTAAAAAATAAAAATAAACAACAACAACAAAAAACAGTTATCTAACCAGTTATCACTAGTCATCCAGGGTAAGTAGTTCAAGAAACCCTGGAAGTGAGCGCATTCCTTTTGCCACAAGAAAATGAATAAGTCTTGGTGAAACCTCTGACACAAATAAAACCTTTCTCCATTTCTCTTTATCAAGAGTTTGACCCCGAGATACTCTGATATAAAACTTCAGCCATCAAGACAATATATCTCATTCAACTGTAGTTCAGTCCTCTTAGTGGTCCATACAGCTTGGCAGTTAATGATTTTATCNGTGAGCGCATTCCTTTTGCCACAAGAAAATGAATAAGTCTTGGTGAAACCTCTGACACAAATAAAACCTTTCTCCATTTCTCTTTATCAAGAGTTTGACCCCGAGATACTCTGATATAAAACTTCAGCCATCAAGACAATATATCTCATTCAACTGTAGTTCAGTCCTCTTAGTGGTCCATACAGCTTGGCAGTTAATGATTTTATCATCTGTAACTATTTAATGGGCTTCCTTGGTGACTCAGGGGAGAAGGCAATGGCACCCCACTCCAGTACTTTTGCCTGGAAAATGCCATGGACAGAGGAGCCTGATAGGCTGTAGTCCGTGGGGTCGCTAAGAGTCAGACATGACTGAGCAACATCGCTTTCACTTTCACTTTTCACTTTCCTGCATTGGAGAAGGAAATGGCAACCCACTCCAGTGTTCTTGCCTGGAGAATCCCATAGATGGCGGAGCCTGGTGGGCTGCCGTCTATGGGGTCGCACAGAGTTGGACATGACTCAAGTGACTTAGCAGCAGCAGCAGCAGACACAGAGAAAAAAATAGAAAAAAAGGACTTCCTTGGTGGCTCAGTGGTAAAGAATCTGCTTGCCAATGCAGGAAACACAGGTTTGATCCCTGATCTGGGAAGATCCCATATGCCACAGAGCAACTAAACCCATATGTGACAACTATTGAGCCCAAGCTCTGCACCAAGAGAAGCCGTCACAGGAAGAAGCCCATGCACCACAACTGTACTTGCAATCAGAGTAAAGCCTGTGCGGCAACAAGGACACAGCACAGCCAACAGATAAATAAACCTTTTTAAAAAGAAAAAAATGGAATACATAACTGTTCCTTCATGTTGTAGCCATGAAAGGCACAGTCTACTTCTATATGGACACAGACTTAATAAAAAGTGTGGTAAATGCATGTAAATGCAATGCAATCAAGCCAAGGGTAGTTTAGAAGCCTCCTATACAGGATGCTGGGAGGGATTGGGGGCAGGAGGAGAAGGGGACGAGAGGATGAGATGGCTGGATGGCATCACTGCCTCCATGGACGTGAGTCTGAGTGAACTCCGGGAGCTGGTGATGGACAGGGAGGCCTGGCATGCTGCGATTCATGGGTCGCAAAGAGTCAGACACGACTAAGTGACTGAACTGAACTGAACTGAACTGATATAAGATCTATTTACAGGAGAGGGGAGATAGAGGTTTCCAAAATTATCCACCTAAATTATTAGAGATAGACTCCATTTCTGATATTCTATTTTTAATACACAAAAGTGCATAAGCCAAAATCCTCTATTTTAAAAGGGAAAAAATAATTTGTACTTAAGAAAAAAGTTTTGTAAAATACAGATTTCTTTGGGTTTAAAAATAATTTTATGAAACGGCAACCCACTCCTATAATCTTGCTTGGAGAATTACATGAACAGAGGAGTTTGGCAGGCTACAGTCCATGGGGTTGCAAAGAGTCAGGCATAATTGAGCAACTATCACTCACTCACGAGATGACACACACATAATTACAATATATAATATGTAATAGTCTAAAGTAGAGTTTCATTTTCTTATTTCTTGTCAGTTCAGTTCAGTCACTCAGTTGTGTCCGACTCTTTGTAACCCCATGAATCACAGCACACCAGGCTTCCCTGTCCATCACCAACTCCTGGAATTTACTCAAACTCAGGTCCATCAAGTCGGTGATGCCATCCAGCCATCTCATCCTCTGTCGTCCCCTTCTCCTCCTGCCCCCAATCCCTCCCAGCATAAGGGTCTTTCCAATAAGTGAATTCTTTGCATGAGGTGGCCAAAGTACTGGAGTTTCAGCTTTAGCATCAGTCCTTCCAATGGACACCCAGGACTGACCTCCTTTAGGACAGACTGGTTGGATCTCCTTGCAGTCCAAGGGACTCTCAAGAGTCTTCTTCAACACCACAGTTCAAAAGCATCGGTTCTTCAGCACTCAGCTTTCTTCACAGTCCAACTCTCACATCCATACATGACCACTGGAAAAACCATAGCCTTGACTAGACGGATCTTAGTCGGCAAAGTAATGTCTCTGCTTTTGAATATGCTATCTAGGTTGGTCATAACTTTCCTTCCAAGGAGTAAGTGTCTTTTAATTTCATGGCTGCAATCACCATCTGCAGTGATTTTTGAGCCCCCCCAAATAAAGTCTGACACTGTTTCCACTGTTTCCCCATCTATTTCCCATGAAGTGATGAAGTTATTCTTAATAGATAACTTGAAAATCCCTTATATCCAATTTAAGATTTGTTTAGTACATTTCAAAGATGCAGAGACATAAAAATGCTATTGATGGAATATATGCTTTATAATAGGTAATTTGGCATCTAATATGAACATGGAGTTGGAAGACTAGATGTAATTATCAAATGTGCTGCAGAGGACATAGATCCTCCTTGGTCCTCTGGGCACAGCTCCTGCTCCACATTCCAGGTGCTTTCCGTGGTGCTGTCAAGCCAAGATGGCCTTCCTGGCCATCAACTCCAGGGATGCTCGTGGTTCCCAAGACTTTCTTTAGGATTTCATTCATCTGGCAGGTGGGACTGGTTAAGAGTTAGGGATTAAAACTCAAGCATAAGCCGTCACCATGACTCCCAGAAATTGATACATTATTCTCAGAGAAAGAATGTCTTTTTCTGCTGATATTGTTAAACTGAAGGGTTGCCATCTAGGATTATAACTCTTCATCTTTTCCTGCTATGAAGAGGAAGCGTATCTGCAGCTGAGAAAATAAGACCCAGAGGAAAAAGAAACCAGAGAGCACAGAAAGGTATACAAGGGAGGAAGGGGTCAGAGCATGTGAATATAAAATGAACATGAGTTGTGGCTCTGACCAGCTGACCAGATATGAGACTATTCATATAACTAGTTATCCTACATGCACACCTGCATGCTAAGTCACTTCAGTCATGTCCGAATCCTTATGACCCTATGGACTGTAGCCCACCAGGCTCCTTTGTCCATCGGGATTTTCCAGGCAAGAATACTGGAGTGGGTTGCCATGCCCTCCTCCAGGGGACCTTCCCAACCCAAGGATTGAACCCATGTCTCCTGATGCTCCTGCATTGCAGACAGATTCTTCACTGCTGAGCCACCAGGGAAGCCTATAACAGACATTTCAGAAACCAACAGATAGGGGCCAAATTATTTAGGTTTGGGCAATGTCATACTGATGTGGGCTAAGAGGACTAGAAAACTAAGAATCTGGCTAGCTACAATTACCAAATCACAATCTTTTTTTCTTTTTCTTTTTTTCGTAGACTTTGTTTTTAGCAATAAAATATGGTGATACTTTAGCAATAACTATCCCAGTCCTGGCTAACAGTGACCAGATAGCTTTGTGCTCACCCACCTTCCTCTGGCTCCATGGAGATAGTGGAGAGTGTTACCAGGTCAGATGGATGATGTGAGCAGAAGTGTCCTGTAACACTGCTGGAGTGAAGCATTTAAAAAAAACAGACTTTAACCATGTAGCTCCCTCTTCTCTGCCACATTGATTACGGGATTTATGCACTGAGATGGTGCACCCACCACCTGGAAGCCTCTTTCACTGCTGAATGACCACATGAAGGACAGTAGCTCTGGAGGGGGTCACCCAAGTCACAGCAGGCTTTGCATGAAAGAAAAATAACCTCTATTCTGATGAGTCACTGAGATTTCAGGGTTATTTTATTACCACAACATGACTTAGTCTTTCTTCACTAATGTTTTCCTTTTTACTTCTTATTTCATTTTGCTCATAAGATTGAGTTTGACAAAATATGAGTAGGCATTTCAAAAAAAAAAAAATCCAAAACCTTTAAGCACTGTTTTGGAGCTGTAGATGTGATTTATGGAAATTCTATTTTCAAGGAATCATAAAGATGTGTGTAGTTGTCAAATATTTCGTAATTAATTACTGATCCAACTATGCATGTTACATTTTAACAGGCTATAGGTTTATTAAATTTAAAGTGAAACATCTTAAGATTCACTGTAAGTTTCCTATTTCCACATATAATTCTGGTTTCTTTTGGTAGTATAAATCAAAAATTTTCCTTCCTTGGGAACATGGATATTTTTCCACTGATTTATTTGTTTTCCTATTCATTACATTTATAATGATGACATGTATTACATCATCAGTGTTCTGATGATTTTGCAGCTACTGACTTTTAATTTTTTATGTCTCAATCAGTTCAGTTCAGTCGCTCAGTCGTGTCCGACTCTTTGCGACCCCATGAATCGCAGCACACCAGGCCTCCCTGTCCATCACCAACTCCCAGAGTTCACTCAGACTCACGTCCATCAAGTCAGTGATGCCATCCAGCCATCTCATCCTCTGTCGTCCCCTTCTCCTCCTGCCCACAATCCCTCCCAGCATCAGAGTCTTTTCCAATGAGTCAACTCTTCATATGAGGTGTCCAAAGTTCTGGAGTTTATAGACAATACAAAACATTATGTTTTTCATCAATCATTTTATCAGCTATTTTCCAGTCATTCTGCTAAAATCATATATGTATATGGTAAAATAATCTAATTTAAGATATCAATTGATTGTCTCTGGTTCGTTTTTTTTTTTTCTTCAATAAAATGTTTACCAGTGTTTACAAAGGAGACATAATTTTGTGCCTGAAAATTTATAAAGCTGTGCTGTAAAAGTTATTACCCACTAATTTCCAAATAACTAAATTTTTGTTAGTATCTGTAGTGAAGTGAAAGTTTCTCAGTCGTGTACAACTCTTTGCGACCCCATGGACTGTAGCTTTCCAGGCTCCTCTGTTCATGGAATTCTCCAGGCCAAAATACTGGAGTGGGTAACTGTTCCCTTTTCCAGGGGATCTTCCCAGTCCAGGGATTGAACGCAGGTCTCCCACACTGGAGGTGGATTCTTTACCAACTGAACCACCAGGAAAACCCAATATAGTACAGAATATCAAATCTACAAGCGAGCAAGTAATGATAACTGGTAGTAGATCCAATTTATAGAGATTTTTCATAGGAAGAAGCGAAGATGAAGGTGTTCAATTGTGCAGCTTGAGTCATTTTTCAGTTTCAAGTTTTCAAGTAGAATCATGAACAAGAGATGTAACTCTTGTCATCAATTAGGTTTCAGATTGATGGATGCAAGCAAATCCTTACTAGGACTGATATTGATTTGTTGTATAAGCAGACATATAAAAACTACAACCATTATGTTTTCCTTCTCTCATCACCTAAATTTCCTCTAGTGTCTTAATTGTATAGACTCACAATTAATCTCGCCACTAATTAACATGAATATTGACTAGAATGGCCCTGATTCAATACCTTCAGTATCTTCTTGAATAGACATTCAGATTGGAGATCTTTTCATAAGATTCTTTATTGAATTTGTATCTTGATAGGTTTCCCCCACACATCCCATTCTAATCATGGTTTCTATTCAGTGGAGGCAGGCCAGGCTAGTGGTGGCTTGACAACTGCTCAGAGTCTGGAACAAGACCAGTATTCTCCAAAATCAATGAAGCAAGAAGGAGACAATTGCTCAGCTCTGTAAATCTGTGTTTATCTGAGGTTAGAGGTAAGTAGAGTCAAACTGCTGCTGCTGCTGCTAAGTCGCTTCAGTCGTGTCCGACTCTGTGCAACCCCAGAGACGGCAGCCCACCAGGCTCCCCCGTCCCTGGGATTCTCCAGGCAAGAACACTGGAGTGGGTTGCCATTTCCTTCTCCAATGCAGGAAAGTGAAAAGTGAAAGTGAACTCATTCAGTCGTGTCCAACTCTTAGCGATCCCATGAACTGCAGCCTACCAGGCTCCTCAGTCCACGGGATTTTCCAGGCAAGAGTACTGGAGTGGGGTGCCATTGCCTTCTCCAAGAGTCAAACTAGGAAAACTTAAATGAACAGAATTTCAGCCTCAGTCTTTTCTTTCTGTGTCTCCCCCAGCCCACATTAAGATGCTTCTTTCAAACGTGTTCCTTGTAAAACTCTTGCCTTGGCAGTGTGGACTTCAGACTGTCTGCCTATTCTAACTGGAAACTCTCAGGAGGGATTCTTCTTTCCCAAAAAGCCCCTTTCCACCTCTAGGAACCAGACTCATCATTTCAAGCCTCATTAATTCATTTATTCAGGAAACATTTCTTGAATGTCTTTCTGTGTGACCATTGCTCGGTAACAAGGATGCATAAATGAGAGGCAATTTCTCCCTTGTAGGAGGTAGTGATCTAATGATGAACACAGATGCAAATTAGTATGTAAAATATAATGCAGTACATCACATGGGGTGACGTACAAAGACCACAGAAGTTCAAGGGAAACCCAACCTGTAGAGGTTCTCGGTGAAGCCTTCCAAATCACCCACAGTCAGATCAGTGCTCCTCACTCCTTTACTTTCCCCATGCAGTTATCCTTGTGGCAGTGTGCATGTGCGTGTGTGTGCTCAGGCACTCAGTTGTGTCTGACTCTTTTGCCACCCCACGGACTTTAGCCCACCAGGCTTCTCTGTTCGTGTGATTTTTCAGGCAAGAATACTGGAGTCCGTTGCTATTTCCTCCTCCAGGGGATCTTCACGACCCAGGGGTCGAGCCTGCGTCTCCTGTGGCTCCTACATTGGCAGGTAGATTCTTCACTGCTGAGCCACCAGGGTAATTAAGAAATGGATTCCGAAGCCCAAGAAATGGCTTCAAGTCACCTCCCCTTTCTATACATCAGTTTCTTCATCCATTTCATCTATAAAATGGAACAATAATAGCACATATCTTACGGCATTGGTATGAGGATTAACTGAGTTGATATTTTATTGTTTAAGACTTTCTTTGATATGAACCATATTGAATTATTGAATTTGCTACAATACTGATTCTGTTTCACGTTTTGGTTTTTCAGCTGGAAGGCATGTGGGATCCTAGCTCTCTGAGCAAGGATCGAACCTCACCCCCTGCATTCAAAGGTGAAGGCTTAACTACTAGACCACCAGGGAAGTCCCTGGGTTGATTTGTTTAGAATATCATGTTAAATCAGTGCCTGACACTTAGTAAACACTCAATAAATATTGGCAATAAATATACATTTTCCTCTTCTTTCCTGCAGTCAGAGATTGTTTTCAGTATAACTATACTATAACCTTTAATACATTTGTAATGTCCTTTGGGGAACTTTTCTATGTTGCCAAAATTCAAACAGCAGGATCTCAATAACTCTTTTCGATTTTTTTAAACTTTTTATTTTATATTGGAATATAGTTCATTCACAATGTTGTGATCGTTTTAGGTGTTCAGCAAGATGATTCTCCTTCTTGATCGGTACTTTTTCTCCCTGGACTCCTGGGTTGTTCTCTTTTCTGAAATCTAATTTGTTTGTATTTGCCCTCAACTTCTGGCAGTATTAAAATACCACCTTCCCTTTGACCGGAGTCCAGAATGATATCTAAGGCCTGAAAGGAACATCTGTTCCTATGAACAATTGCTTCTGTTGGTGGCATGTCTCCTCTTTGAAAAAATAGTGCTCTCCACAGCACCCTCTTCCTCAACTTTACTTTCCTGTGACCCATCCCTAAGGTTTCTATGGTTTCAATTTGCTCAGCAATAACCCCTCTTGTATCAATAAAGACACCTTTTCTGGGCTCTGGGTTTTCCTTCTCCCATCTACACTCTTCAGTATGAAATCCACTTCACTGTCATCATTTTACAGAAATACTGAGAGGTATGTGCTCTGGCAGGACAGGAATAAGATGGCAACATGTGAGCATGATTAACAAACCCTCAGAGTGTTTATTAGCTGTGGATGAAGGAGAAAAATCACATTTCCAGCTGCAGCTTCTGGCCCAAATTTCATGTTTTATCCTATCTTTGTATGTTACGTATCTTTGGCATTATAAGGGAATGGGATTTGTTTTACTATCATCAGTGAAGAGATGCGAGGTAAGTTAGTTAAATCAGATGAGTGGCTCTCAAATAAATGATCTAGCATGTGTTTTGAAGAATGAATGGCGTGCATAAGGAAAAGCTTAAAGAAATTTTGCAACCCTAGAATGAAACTCTGTGCTACTGAATAAATTAAGACCATTAGTAAATATAACAGACAGTAATTGTGTTTGCAAGAACCTATATCACAATGAAGGCATCAATGGAAGAGGCTCTACACAGACCTGCCCAAGTTGATCTATATATGCTTGTCTTTCAATAACACAAACCTGGATGTGGGGATGGAACAAATCTAGTATATACTAATGATTCCTAGTTATCCCAAGGGGATGGGGTATGCGTGGTTGGGAGGAGACAAGCAATGATTCAGCATCAATTTGGAAACTATAATGAAACTTTGAAGACAGGGGCAAGAAAGTGAATATTCAAAGATAAAAGTATTTTTAATAACTTTTTGATTTATGGTTAAAATATTGGAATAGATATGTGACTCCTAGAAAAGAATAGCTGTTGCTACATAGGAAATGTGATATTATGGGATTTTGGTTTCTGGGATGTTGCTTATGATACCAGAAAAATAGATGCTTGAGGAGACAAAGTGTATCATTTCATGAGATTCAGAAAGTATGTATTTGTCCAGAGAATGGCTGATACGATCAGAAGTAATTTAATTTGAACATAGAATGGAGAGATGAATAAAAGCCCACATTAAGCTATGAAATCAGTCACAAATTGAGTACATTATCAAGGTAAATGCAGTATAGAAACCACAATGTAACCAAGTATTAATAAAGTATTATTGCCATTCATTCAGTGCATACTACTTCCCAGGCAGTTGAAAGATATCTACTTCAATGCCCCAGTGTCCCTTTGAGGTAGGTAATTGATGCCTCCAATACACAGATTGTTTTAAATTGTGTTTAAATTTAATTTACTTAAGTCACTCGCTAAAAATCTCACAGCTGGCAAATGTTGGAGAATGTGTTTGAAATCAGGATCATTTAACTCCACAGTTAACAGTGTAAACTATCATGCTATACTGCCTCACCATGGTCCTAGGCATTCAAGAAGAAGACATTTGGGAGGAGGGTGGCTAGGATGGTAAAGCGTCTGTCTACAATGTGGGAGACGTGGGTTCGATCCCTGGGTTGGGAGGATTCTCTGGAGAAGGAAACGGCAACCCACTCCAGTACTCTTGCCTGGAAAATCCCATGGACGGAGGAGCTTGGTGCAGGCTACTGTCCATGGGGTCGCAAAGAGTTGGCACAACTGAGAGACTTCACTTTCACTTTCAGGAAGCATCTTAAATGACCACAGACACATCTTCAGATTGGATATAGCTGGGAAATATAATTGTCATGATAATACAGGTGACGATTAGAGATTCATGAGTGTAAATAAAACTGGGAAAAAAATGGGACAGTTACTCCCTTTTTTGTTATTTGAACAAGACCAGAATAGAAAACTTTAACACACACATACACATATCCTATTGATTACAAAAAGGAAAGGGAAAATCATCTGAAAATCCAGATTATATTCAGCTGGAGCAAAACTGAATTCCACTGGCCAGAAGAAGGACATAGATAAGAAGCTCCTGACCCAGTCACAAAGCTGCCATGCCAGCATGTATTTATCTATTGATGCAAGACCTGTTTGGCAGAAAGCAGGAGTCCTCCTAAGATATACAGCAGCACTTTAAAAGCAGGAAAAGACCATGCACAAGGCAGTGGACACTATCCATGGGTCAGCAGCAATATACTTATAAAAGACAGGGGTTCTAAGAGTTGGATACGACTCCATGACTGAACAGAAACAAGCTCAGTATGATTCAAGAGTTGATAGAGCTTCCAGATGAAAGCTGATGTGACCTGAGTATCCCTTAAGAAATCTATGGACTCCAGTTCCCTGCTATAACTGACCCGTGCTATTCGGTCTCCATTGTCACACTCAGTGTCATTCTTGTCAAAAATTTTTCAAAAGGGACTTATTGAACATGTGAAATGGGAAAACCAAAATATATATGAAGGGCTTTTGAAAGAAATAAACATGTTTAAAATAAAACCATAATTCAAAATAGTCAGAGTGGATATCCTCAAATATGGAAAGGATGAATTGATTGCCACATGGAAGATGGAGGATTAGTCTTGATGTTTTATAATCCCATCAGCATAAGTTAAGTGAAGATAAATTTTAACTCAACCTAAGGGAAGACTTAGAGCTATTGCTGACAATTGTGTTATAAGTTAGCTAGAAAGATAAGGAGCTTTTAGTTACTCAGTGCGGTCCAGGCATCAGGTGGACCTATACAGGTTAGCATCAATTTTTGATGGGCAGTTGGATTCAGTGACCTTTAAGATATCTCTCAATGCTGACACTGTAATTTGAACATATTCCTTAACCACCCCTCTTGTCACACTGATACATATTTATGAAACATTTTCACCAAAGTTTTCAGCCAGTTTTTAGACATAATTAGCTTGAGGATCTTCATAAGTGTCTAACCTGTGAGATTTAACCTGAGGCCTGGGACTCATGAATATTATATCCTGCAAACCTGAACCTCTTACATAGCCATGGCCAAAAAGTGTTGGTGGAGGAAACAGGTAAAAAAATGTATGGAGATATTCTTAAAACTCAAACATGTCAACATATTGATAAAAGTGCCCCTTTTCCCTTTGGAGACACCCACAAGCAATCCTCTTTGGTTGGAGTGTGGGGTGTGGGATGAAACACTGCCCACAGAAGCTCCCATGGTCTCCACTGATATAGAAGAATCAGGTGTCACTAAAAGCAAGCTCACTGGAAAGCTTAGTATTTATTTCAGGGCCCTGCTATCCATTAAGGTCTGCTACAATATGACCACCCACCACTTCCTGGTTATCCAGTGTCAAATTCCAGTACTCAGTGATGTATATGATGAACTTTGATGTGACAACAGGAAAGCTGATTTAAGTAATCTTAGCAGGATATTTCTTTTAGAATTTTAGAATCCATAGACAACCAGGCAGATATTTTTGGAATCTTTCTTCCCTCCAACATAGATTGTGATGAGAAAAGCTCTATGGGGTATGCCTTTTATCCTATGGAGGTAAAGTTTTCATGAAGCCACTACAAAAAGTATCAAGAAAATGAAGAATAAATGCTCCCATGAATGACGGTTAACTGTGTGTTAACAGTGTCATATTTAAGGAAGAATGTGAAACTGAATGTAGGAAAAGGCCAAGGGATATACCAATGTGAATTTAGAAAATCTTCAAAAGAATATGGATACTTTATAAGAGAAATAATTTTTTAGTCGATTTAATAAAACTTTAATTGTTAATGTAATGGGAGATCCCAACTGGAAATTTCTCAGCTTTGGTTGTCAGTTAAAACAAACAAACAAACAAAAACATAAGAATGCCCAAAAGGCCAAGGAAGAAATAAACGGGAAAGACATCACTGGCAAAATCATATGTGAGGTTGGATCTAGAAGAAAGTTGAGCACATAGAAAAGACTGAGTTAAAACAAAATTTTGAGATCCTGCAAAGGAAAAAAAAAATAGTATAAAAAGATGAACCTCTAATTAAGGATCTTGAAAATTCCATGGAAATGAAAAGTTAAGAAAGGGTTTTTCACCATGTGGACTAAGAAGTAGTACTGGAGGATGGGAGAAGCAAAGGAATGGGACTTGTTTGCTTCTCTTCTGCAAAAGCAGAGAGGAAGAAAATGGATCGTAATTGTCTCTAAGCTATATTGTACCCCTTTGCAGGGGAAGGTCAGGAATAAGATACGCCTGATCAACTGTATCTGTAGTTCGTGCCTGGACTTAGATAGCTCCTGGACAATTGCATTCTCATCTGTAGCTGGTGGCTACTTTGTGCAGGTGAACAGATCTCCTAATCATTCAGCTAGTAGACTGGTTAAAATGAAACCTAGCATTCACTGGCAGCAATTGAGGAGAACATGACTGACCAAATGCCATCTGCAGATCTGGGCCATGCCCATCCCTTGACTTTTGACCTCAACAGATGACACTCCATCCAGCCTCTTGAGCCTCCCTTTCACTGCTTGTATTCATCATACCCAGTACTGTGCAAAGACTCTACTATCCAGGGTCTGCTCTGGCTCATCAGGTTGTGGCTGCCTGATGGCCACAGCTTGTAATACAGCTCTGCAGAGCCCATCATCTATAGTTGAAACAAAGACTGAAAATAAAGTCTCAGTCATTTCCATGCTGACTCTGCAGTGCTTAGGAGTCGAATAAAAGAAAGAGAAAACATCCTGATCATGCAGACCACAAATTCAAAGTTGATAAATGAATCTGAACTTGGATGAAAGCTATTCCCAGGTTATGAAATAAAGATGAGTAGAAGCACTGAGAAAGTGGCCAGTGAGAGGAGGGAGATTTAGAGACCCTGTTGGTCACATTAATCCTCAGTCCACCTAAAGGCATTAAATACTTGTGCTTGAACCCACTCAGATAATCCAGGATAATCTATCTATTTAAAGATCAGTTGATTAGCAACCTTAATTATACCCGCTATCTTAACTACCCTTTGCCATGAAATATAACATATTCACATATTCCAGTGAGTAGAATGTTTGCATCTTTGATCTTTATTCTGCTGATCACCATTACTAGCCATTGAACTTTTAATGCCATCTGTCCAAGAGCTTCCCAGGTGGCGCTAGAGGTAAAGAACCAGCCTGCCAATGTAGGAAATATAAGAGAGGTGGTTTTGATCTCTGGACCAGGAAGATCCCCTGGAGAAGGAAATGGCAACTGAAGGAAGGAAATGGCAACTCCAGTATTAATGCCTGGAGAATCCCATGGACAGAGGAGCCTAGTGGGCTACAGTCCATAGGGTCACAAATAGTTGGACACAACTGAAGCAACTTAGCATACACCCATCCAAGGAACATTGTCTTATTTGATATATATTTTCTTGAAATTTAAATGTATATTTGCACTGTAAATTAATGCTTTTTGCCTTAAGTATACACAAAAAAGTTGTATTAAATTATAACAGCAAATAATTTGAAGATTTCAACCTCTTGTTTCATATTTAAATTTATCTCATAAAGCTAGTCTTATCAACCTAGTACAGAATGGCCTGATAAAATACATCTATTCAAATTTTAATTTGAGATAAACAAAAAATAATATTTTAAGATGTCATAAATATTGCACACAACATATTTAAAAAATTATTGTTTATCTGAAATTCAAATTTAATTGAATGTGTTTTTATGTAATAAAAAAATCTGGTAAGCCTAACCTAATTTTTTTTTTAAGTAAGTTTGGAAAATGATGACTTATTATATACTGAATTGAGATGTAAAATGGCATAGTTTCTGCTTATCAGCACTCCATAGAGAAACAGAATATTTTAATATTATAAATATTAATAATTTTCCTTCTATACTTATTAACAATTCCAAAGTTGCTTTACTAGTCTAGGGCACTGAGATTTCAGGGATGTTATGATAAAACTGTCTTTTAAAATATTGTGATATATGCAGTATTTTATCTCAATAATGAGAGAGATGACTTGAAGGGGACCAACTTTTCAAAAATAAAGTTAAAATATTGGAATTGTGGAATAAGATGAAAAAGTGGATGTAAATTATTGAGAAAAATGAGCAATTGACTCCATGTGTAAGTTGCTTTTCACTAAAATATACACTAATAGAGGAAACAGAATTATTCTTCTAGAGAACTGAAAGGGAATTTGAAGGATCATCTGGAAAAATCTTTTATAGGAAACTAAGACTCAAATTAAATGCAATTGATGAGGTCTAAATAGTTTCAAAGAGAAGCTGAAATTTGCTTCAATTTTTCCATGACTGAATATAAATATTTGGTTAACAGGATTTAGAAGGAAGCATGCTATATGGCGCATGAAACTAAGCAAGCACCTATGCCTTCCTGATATAGAGTATGAAACCAAGAGCGGAGCGATGAGATGAGAAGCATTTGGTATAACACCAGATCATATAGACTAACTTTAAATTATTATAATAAACTGACAAAGAATATGTGAACCAATTTGAAAAAGAATCCATGCTTTAGGAATTTATAATATAAAGAGCTCAAACTAAAAAATGTTGTGCCTTACATATACTTGACTTTATCTAAGATATACTCTAGAAATTATATTAAAATGAATTTCACTATGTAGAAATACATTTTCCCATTGACTAACAGTAAATTGAGACTGTTTTTCTCCAAAAAATACACTGTTCATACTTTTTAACTATATATTACAAAACACATCAATTTTTAAAAATCACACAGTTTAAGATTATTTCTTGATAGAACAGATTATTAGAGTGTATGGAATAAGGGAAAAAAACTTAAAGTGAACTGTGTTATAACTACTCCTTTTCTACTTAGAGTCATATTACAGTCATAAAAATTTTTACTTGTCATATCAAATCACATCATCAGTTCAGTTCACTTCAGTTCAGTCGCTCAGTCATGTTGGACTCTTTGCAACCCCATGAATCACAGCATGCCAGGCCTCCCTGTCCATCACCAACTCCCGGAGCTCACTCAGACTCGCATCCATCGAGTCAGTGATGCCATCCAGCCATCTCATCCTCTGTCGTCCCCTTCTCCTCCTGCCCCCAATCCCTCCCAGCATCAGAGTCTTTTCCAATGAGTCAACTCTTCACGTGAGGTGGCCAAAGTATTGGAGTTTCAGCTTCAGCATCATCCCCTCCAAAGAAATCCCAGGGCTGATTTCCTTTAGGATGGACTGGTTGGGTCTCCTTGTAGCCCAAGGGACTCTAAAGTCTTCTCCAACACCACTGTTCAAAAGCATCAATTCTTCAGCGCTTAGCTTTCTTCACAGTCCAACTCTCACATCTGTACATGACCACAGGAAAAACCGTAGCCTTGACTAGACGGACCTTTGTTGGCACATCATAATTAATATTAAACGATTAGTCTCTACACTATTAAAACAGCTGAAACTGTGAAACATTTACTACCTGTTTGGAGCTATGTCCACACTTCAAGAATAGAGTATTACAGTTAGGATAGATTTATGTAACAAGAATATAAACTTGCAATGCCTCAAGTACCCAAATGCATTAGCACAAAAGAAGGGAAGGTAGAAGATGGTGAATGTCAAAGTCTTTGAGATTGGTTGGCTGTAGGAAATTAAGGATACCTATCTCACCATCACCAGCACTAGAGTTACAGGGAAGCAGTAGTCATATGTATAATCGTCTAATTTTGTCTGCTAAATACTGTTGGTATCCACATTTTACAAATGAGACCTGAGGCATAAAGGATGCAGCACAGAGCACATGGCTAAACCAAGATTTGTACCGGAAGCCGGGCTCATCGTGGATCTTACCCTTGTTGTAGTGAAGGGGCTTGTAGAACCCAATGAAGCTATGAGTCATACGGTGCAGGGTTACCAAAGATTGACAAGTCATAGTAAAGAGTTCTGACAAAATGGTCCACTGGAGGAGGAAATGGCAACCCATTTCAGTATTCTTTCCTGGAGAACCCCATGGACAAGATGAAAAGGCAAAAAGAGCTGACACCAGAAGATGAGTCCCCCAGGTCAGAAGGTGTCCAATATGCTACTGGGGAAGAGCAGAGGTAATTTACAAAGAGTTCCAGAAAGAATGAAGCAGCTGGACCAAAGCAGAAATGATGCTCAATTGTGGATGTGTCTCATGGTGAAAGTAAAGTACAACGCTGTAAAGAACAGTATTGCACAGGCCTGGAATGTTAGGTCCATGAATCAGGGAAAAATGGACATGGTCAAGCAAGAGATGGCAAGATTGAATATTGACATCTTAGGAATCGTGACCTAAAATGGACAGGAAAGGACAAATTTAATTCAGATGGCCATTATATCTACTACTGTGGGCAAGATTCCCTTAGAAGTGGAGTAGCCCTCATAGTCAACAAGAGTCCAAAATGCAGTACTTGGCTGAATGACAGAATGATCTCTGTTCATTTCCAAGGCAAACCATTCAACATCACAGCAATCCAGGTCTATGCTCCAACCACTGATGCCAAAGACACAAAAGTTGATCGGTTCTATGATGACCTACAACACCTTCTAGAACTAACACCCCAAAAAGTGCCCATTTCATCATAGGGGATTAGAATGCAAATGTAGGAAGTCAAGAGATACCCAAAATAATAGGCAAGTTTGGCCTTGGAGTACAAAATGAAGCAGGGCAAAAGTTAACCGAGTTTTATCAAGAGAACATGCTGGTCATCACAAACACCCTTTTCAACAACACAAGGGACAGCTATACACATGGACATCACCAGATGGTCAATGCAGAAAGCAGACTGATTTTGTTCTCTGTAGCCAAAGATGAAGCCACTAACTGTGGCTCACATCTTGAGCTGCTGCTGCTGCTGCTGCTGCTGCTGCTGCTAAGTCTCTTCAGTCGTGTCTGACTCTGTGCGACCCCAGAGACGGCAGCCCACCAGGCTCCCCCGTCCCTGGGTCTCTCCAGGCAAGAACACTGGAGTGGGTTGCCATTTCCTTCTCCAATGCATGAAAGTGAAAAGTGAAAGGGAAGTCACTCAGTCATGTCCAACTCTTAGCGACCCCATGGACCTTCTCCATCCATGGGATTTTCCAGGCAAGAGTACTGGAGTGAAGTGCCATTGCCTTCTCCACACATCTTGAGCTACTTATTCCTAAATTCAGGCTTAAATTGGAGAAGGTGGGGAAAACCACTAAGCCTTTCAGGTATTACCTAAGTCAAATCCCTATGATCATATGGTAGACACTCTACTGTAGGTAGAATAGAATCGAATAGATCAAATAGATTCAAGGGACTAGATCTTTTAGACAGAGTGCCTGAAGAACTATGGATTTAGGTTCATGACATTGTACTAAAACCATCCCAAAGAAAAATAAATGCAAGAAGGCAAAGTGGTCATCTGAAGAGGCTTTACAAATAGCTGAGAAATGAAGAGAAGCAAAAGGCAAGAGAGAAAGGGAAACATAACAAACAAACAAAAATACAGAGTTCCAGAGAATAGCAAGGAGAGATAAGAAGGCCTTCTTAAATGATCAATGCAAAGAAATAGAGAAAAAATATGTAATGGAAAAAAGTAGAGATCTCTTCAAGAAAACTGGAGATATCAAAGGAATATATCATGAAATGATGGGCATGATAAAGGACAGAAACAATAAGGTCTTAATAGAAGCAGAAGAGAATGAGAAGTGTCAAGAATACACAGAAGCACTATACAAACAAAGACCTTAATGACCCAGATATTCATGATAGTTAGGTCACTTTCCTAAAGCCGGACATCCTAGAGTATGAAGTCAAGTAGGCTGTGGGAAGCATTACTACAAACAAAGCTAGTGGAAGTGACAGAATTCCAGCTAATCTGTTTAAAATCCTAAAAGATGATGCTGTTATTAAAGTGTTACACTCGATATGTCAGCCAATTTGGAAAACTCAGCAGTGGCCACAGGGCTGGAAAAGGCCAATTTACATTCCAATCCCAAAGAAGGGCTATGCCAAAGAATGTTCCAGCTACTATACAATTGCCCTCATTTTACAGGCTAGCAAAGTGATGCTCAAAATCCTTCAAGGTAGGCTTCAGCAGTGTATAAACTGAGAACTTCCAGATATACAAGTTGTGTTTAGAAAAGGCAGAGGAATCAGAGATCAAATTGCCAAAATTCATTGAGTCATGGAAAAAGCAAGGGAGTTCCAGGAAAATGTCTACTTCTGCTTCATTGAGTCTGCTAAATCCTTTGACTGTGCATCATAACAAACTGTGGAAAATTCTTAAAGAGATGGGAATACCAGACCACCTTATCTGTATCTTGAGAAACCTCTACATGGGCCCAGAAGCAACAGAACCAGATAAGGAGCAGCTGACTGGTTCAAAATTGGGACAGGAGTTGGACAAGGCTGTATATTCTTACCCTGCTTATTTAACTTCAATGTGGAGTATATAATGCAAAATGCTGGGTTGGATATATCACAAGCTGGAATCAAGATTGCCAGCAGAAATATCTAGCAAATAACTGAACCTCAGAGATGAAGATGACCCCAGTCTACTGGCAGAAAGCAAAGAAGAACGGAAGAGCCTCTTGATGAGGGTGAAAGAAGAGAGTGAAAAAGCTGGCTTGAAACTCAGCACTCAGAAAACTAAGATCATGGCATCCAGTCCCATCACTGCATGGCAAATAGAAGGGGAAAAGGTAGAAACAGTGACAGATTTTATTTTCATGGATTCCAAAAGCACTGCAGACAGTGACTGCAGCCACAAAATTAAAAGACGCTTACTCCTTGGAGGAAAAGCTATGACCAACCTAGACAGCATACTAAAAAGCAGAGACATTACTTTGCCAACAGAGGTCTGTCTAGTCAAAGCTAGGTTTTTCTAGTAGTCATGTATTGATGTGAGAATTGGAACATAAAGAAGGCTGAGTGCTAAAGAACTGATGCTTTCGAACTGTGGTGCTGGAGAAGACTCTTGAGAGTACCTTGGAAAGCAGGTAGATCAAACCAATCAATTTTAAANTTCAGCGCTTAGCTTTCTTCACAGTCCAACTCTCACATCTGTACATGACCACAGGAAAAACCGTAGCCTTGACTAGATGGACCTTTGTTGGCACATCATAATTAATATTAAACGATTAGTCTCTACACTATTAAAACAGCTGAAACTGTGAAACATTTACTACCTGTTTGGAGCTATGTCCACACTTCAAGAATAGAGTATTACAGTTAGGATAGATTTATGTAACAAGAATATAAACTTGCAATGCCTCAAGTACCCAAATGCATTAGCACAAAAGAAGGGAAGGTAGAAAATGGTGAATGTCAAAGTCTTTGAGTTTGGTTGGCTGTAGGAAATTAAGGATACCTATCTCACCATCACCAGCACTAGAGTTACAGGGAAGCAGTAGTCATATGTATAATCGTCTAATTTTGTCTGCTAAATACTGTTGGTATCTACATTTTACAAATGAGACCTGAGGCATAAAGGATGCAGCACAGAGCACATGGCTAAACCAAGATTTGTACCGGAAGCCGGGCTCATCGTGGATCTTACCCTTGTTGTAGTGAAGGGGCTTGTAGAACCCAATGAAGCTATGAGTCATACGGTGCAGGGTTACCAAAGATTGACAAGTCATAGTAAAGAGTTCTGACAAAATGGTCCACTGGAGGAGGAAATGGCAACCCATTTCAGTATTCTTTCCTGGAGAACCCCATGGACAAGATGAAAAGGCAAAAAGAGCTGACACCAGAAGATGAGTCCCCCAGGTCAGAAGGTGTCCAATATGCTACTGGGGAAGAGCAGAGGTAATTTACAAAGAGTTCCAGAAAGAATGAAGCAGCTGGACCAAAGCAGAAATGATGCTCAATTGTGGATGTGTCTCATGGTGAAAGTAAAGTACAACGCTGTAAAGAACAGTATTGCACAGGCCTGGAATGTTAGGTCCATGAATCAGGGAAAAATGGACATGGTCAAGCAAGAGATGGCAAGATTGGATATTGACATCTTAGGAATCGTGACCTAAAATGGACAGGAAAGGACAAATTTAATTCAGATGGCCATTATATCTACTACTGTGGGCAAGATTCCCTTAGAAGTGGAGTAGCCCTCATAGTCAACAAGAGTCCAAAATGCAGTACTTGGCTGAATGACAGAATGATCTCTGTTCATTTCCAAGGCAAACCATTCAACATCACAGCAATCCAGGTCTATGCTCCAACCACTGATGCCAAAGACACAAAAGTTGATCGGTTCTATGATGACCTACAACACCTTCTAGAACTAACACCCCAAAAAGTGCCCATTTCATCATAGGGGATTAGAATGCAAATGTAGGAAGTCAAGAGATACCCAAAATAATAGGCAAGTTTGGCCTTGGAGTACAAAATGAAGCAGGGCAAAAGTTAACCGAGTTTTATCAAGAGAACATGCTGGTCATCACAAACACCCTTTTCAACAACACAAGGGACAGCTATACACATGGACATCACCAGATGGTCAATGCAGAAAGCAGACTGATTTTGTTCTCTGTAGCCAAAGATGAAGCCACTAACTGTGGCTCACATCTTGAGCTGCTGCTGCTGCTGCTGCTGCTGCTGCTGCTAAGTCTCTTCAGTCGTGTCTGACTCTGTGCGACCCCAGAGACGGCAGCCCACCAGGCTCCCCCGTCCCTGGGTCTCTCCAGGCAAGAACACTGGAGTGGGTTGCCATTTCCTTCTCCAATGCATGAAAGTGAAAAGTGAAAGGGAAGTCACTCAGTCATGTCCAACTCTTAGCGACCCCATGGACCTTCTCCATCCCTGGGATTTTCCAGGCAAGAGTACTGGAGTGAAGTGCCATTGCCTTCTCCACACATCTTGAGCTACTTATTCCTAAATTCAGGCTTAAATTGGAGAAGGTGGGGAAAACCACTAAGCCTTTCAGGTATTACCTAAGTCAAATCCCTATGATCATATGGTAGACACTCTACTGTAGGTAGAATAGAATCGAATAGATCAAATAGATTCAAGGGACTAGATCTTTTAGACAGAGTGCCTGAAGAACTATGGATTTAGGTTCATGACATTGTACTAAAACCATCCCAAAGAAAAATAAATGCAAGAAGGCAAAGTGGTCATCTGAAGAGGCTTTACAAATAGCTGAGAAATGAAGAGAAGCAAAAGGCAAGAGAGAAAGGGAAACATAACAAACAAACAAAAATACAGAGTTCCAGAGAACAGCAAGGAGAGACAAGAAGGCCTTCTTAAATGATCAATGCAAAGAAATAGAGAAAAAATATGTAATGGAAAAAAGTAGAGATCTCTTCAAGAAAACTGGAGATATCAAAGGAATATATCATGAAATGATGGGCATGATAAAGGACAGAAACAATAAGGTCTTAATAGAAGCAGAAGAGAATGAGAAGTGTCAAGAATACACAGAAGCACTATACAAACAAAGACCTTAATGACCCAGATATTCATGATAGTTAGGTCACTTTCCTAAAGCCGGACATCCTAGAGTATGAAGTCAAGTAGGCTGTGGGAAGCATTACTACAAACAAAGCTAGTGGAAGTGACAGAATTCCAGCTAATCTGTTTAAAATCCTAAAAGATGATGCTGTTATTAAAGTGTTACACTCGATATGTCAGCCAATTTGGAAAACTCAGCAGTGGCCACAGGGCTGGAAAAGGCCAATTTACATTCCAATCCCAAAGAAGGGCTATGCCAAAGAATGTTCCAGCTACTATACAATTGCCCTCATTTTACAGGCTAGCAAAGTGATGCTCAAAATCCTTCAAGGTAGGCTTCAGCAGTGTATAAACTGAGAACTTCCAGATATACAAGTTGTGTTTAGAAAAGGCAGAGGAATCAGAGATCAAATTGCCAAAATTCATTGAATCATGGAAAAAGCAAGGGAGTTCCAGGAAAATGTCTACTTCTGCTTCATTGAGTCTGCTAAATCCTTTGACTGTGCATCATAACAAACTGTGGAAAATTCTTAAAGAGATGGGAATACCAGACCACCTTATCTGTATCTTGAGAAACCTCTACATGGGCCCAGAAGCAACAGAACCAGATAAGGAGCAGCTGACTGGTTCAAAATTGGGACAGGAGTTGGGCAAGGCTGTATATTCTTACCCTGCTTATTTAACTTCAATGTGGAGTATATAATGCAAAATGCTGGGTTGGATATATCACAAGCTGGAATCAAGATTGCCAGCAGAAATATCTAGCAAATAACTGAACCTCAGAGATGAAGATGACCCCAGTCTACTGGCAGAAAGCAAAGAAGAACGGAAGAGCCTCTTGATGAGGGTGAAAGAAGAGAGTGAAAAAGCTGGCTTGAAACTCAGCACTCAGAAAACTAAGATCATGGCATCCAGTCCCATCACTGCATGGCAAATAGAAGGGGAAAAGGTAGAAACAGTGACAGATTTTATTTTCATGGATTCCAAAAGCACTGCAGACAGTGACTGCAGCCACAAAATTAAAAGACGCTTACTCCTTGGAGGAAAAGCTATGACCAACCTAGACAGCATACTAAAAAGCAGAGACATTACTTTGCCAACAGAGGTCTGTCTAGTCAAAGCTAGGTTTTTCTAGTAGTCATGTATTGATGTGAGAATTGGAACATAAAGAAGGCTGAGTGCTAAAGAACTGATGCTTTCGAACTGTGGTGCTGGAGAAGACTCTTGAGAGTACCTTGGAAAGCAGGTAGATCAAACCAATCAATTTTAAAGGAAGTCAACCCTGAATATTCATTGGAAGGATTTGCTGAAGCTGAAGTTCCCATACTTTGGCCACCTGATGCAAAGAAAAGATTGGGAAAGACCTTGATGCTCAGAAAGATTGAAAGCAGCAGGAGAAGTGGGCAGCAGAGAATGAGATGGTTAGATAGCATCACGGACTCAATGGACAGAATTTGAGGAAACTCCAGAAAATAGTGAAGGACAAGAAAGCATGGCACGCTGCAGTCATCCATGCATGCATGAAGTTGCAAAAAGTCGGACACAACTTAGCAAATGAACAACAAAACTACAAGTCAGGCTCTAATAGCCATACTTGTAATCACTGTCCCATGGTGCCTTCATGCAGCTAAACTGAACACAATTCAACTGCTCATGTTAAAAACAGTGTACAGTGTATAACTATTGTGATTGTGGTCAGTTAGAACTGACCCTAAAACACTCCCTGTGATAGAAATATGGCCTTTATTTTTCAAAATAAATCCTATGTATTTCTCCCTTTGTCTTACAAGGTCCTTAATCAACTGGAAGAGAACTCTTGTCACCTACGTGGTTATCATACATGAAGTGAGTCTTAAACAACATTAATATCTTTTTCAAGAAAATGGCTTTTCTTGTTTCCAGTTACAAAGGGGCTTTAAAGTAACATCTTTTTCTTGGGGTCCAGAGGATGAGTGAATTAGGGAAAAAAAAAATCAAGTAAGAGAAAAATTCAAAGGGATATAAAGGAACTTAACTGGTTTTTGGTACCAGCTTTCTATAATTTGTCATGATAGGGCTCTTTAGTAGACCCAATTCCCTGCTCTGTTCCTAGGGCACTGTGGCAGAGCGATTTATGACACTACATTAACTAGAAGCACAAGGAAAATGTGGTAGAAGGGATAAGGAACTCACTAATGTGAGGCGAAATCAAACCCAATCGCTAACAAGAGATTACTTTACACATTAACTTCTCTGGGGTCACATTAAAGCCTTCCAGTCAGTGGCTTGTGTATATCTAGCAAGGGAAAAATAATTTGCCTGATAATCAAGGAGTAAGGATGAGTAGAAGGTGCCAAAGAGAAGCAAGCTGAACTAGCAAAACCCGATGTGCTAGGAAATGTTTAGTTCACCTTTGTTTCCTTCAACTGGAGAGCAAGAGAATTTAGAAATTAACGTGGAGGATGGAATACTGAGTGCCTCTGTCATCTTCCTGCCTAAGATATCTCAGTAAAACTGAAAGAAACATACGGTGTGAGTACATTCCCCATAGGGCTTTTTGGAAAAGTAATTTAGACTCTGGATCATACGTTTGTATCATGCTATGTTAATGTGAATGCCCTTGATTAAGACTTATGAGCCTGATGACTGCCTCAAGCACATTTATCATCTACGATGCTTCCTGCATTCATTTGCATCTTCACTATATCTGCATAATAATTTTCATGTGCATTTGCTTAAAAATTCGGTCATATCTCAGAACGGTTGACCATTTCCTACATAGCCAGCAATCTTCTCTACAATAAGAGCGTCTTAGAGTTAGACAGGGGCTTCCCTGGTGGCTCAGAGGATAAAGCGTCTGTCTGCAATGCAGGAGACCCAGGTTTGATCCTGACAAGAAATTAGAATTAGAGAAATTGTGAATCTTAGAATTAGAGAAATCGTGAGGAAATCATTCACCCTGGAGGCAATGACATTCCCTGGGCTCTGACATTCCAAGTCAGTCTGGAAGACAGATCACCTGGTCAAGCCCCATTTTACAAGTGAGGAGACTGAGATTCAGAGACGGTAACTCAATTTATCAAGGCCACAGAGTTGTTAGGCAAAGGAAATGGCAACCCACTTCAGTATTCTTTCCTGAAAAATCCCATGGACAGAGGAACTGAAGGACCTAAGCCACCCTATTTTGTTAAAAAAGACTCCATTTCTGAGGAAAGAGTCTTTGGAAATTCCCTGACCTCACCCCACCACCTGCGAGCTAATGAGATCCCAGATTAGGATCTCCTGACTTTATGTACAGGACTTATGACCTGCCCGGAAATTCGAATTACGCAATTAAGCCCGGGAAATGAGAACCAATCAGAACCCAACATCTAACCCTTCCACAGAAGGTAATCAATTAGAAGTCTACCCTATATAAGCAATGAAACCCAGAGTTCGAGGCTCCTCCCTACAGCCACTGCGTCAGTGTCTCAGTGTCGGTGGGAGCCCCAACTCGAGCTTGGTAATAAAGACACTGTTGCTTTTGCATCGGATATCGGCTCCCTGGTGGTCATTGGGAGATTTCGCGACTTAGGCATAACAGAACCTGGCAGGATATAGTCTGTGGAGTCACAAGAGTCAGATATGACTTAACAACTAAACTACTACTACTAAAATCCGCACTGGAGAAGGGAAATGGAAACCCATTCCAGTATTCTTGCCTGGAGAATCCCATGGACAGAGGAGCCTGGCGGGCTGCAGTCCATGGGGTCACAGAGAGTTGGACACAACTCAGCGACTAACACACACACAAGTTGTTGACACAAGAACTATTCAATCCAAATATTTTCCCCACTTTTGTTTAAACTCACTTTCTGGCATACATTGACTCAGAATTGGCTTGGAAACGTTTACCTCTTTCGTGTTTATCTAATTCCACAAAAACCTTTTCAGCTAACAAGTATTTGCAATGTACTTCGTCAGGTATGTGACGCTAGCAAGAAAAAACTGGGTTCAATGGAAGGAATGGCTGTGACAGATGGAGTTTACATTTGAGCTAATAGTCAATAAAAGATCATTTTAGTTTAAGAAATATTCATAGCACATTTCATAACATTGGTAACAATTTTTACTTAGTAATTATTCTATTAATATCAGTTTAGAATCTACTAGAAATCAAGCTCCATGAAACCAGGCTCCTCTGTCCATGGAATTCTTCAGGCAAGAATACTGGGATGGGTAGGCATTTTCTTCCTGGGTCTCCCATATTGCAGGCAGATTCTTTACCATTTGAGTCACCAGGGAAGCCCAGCCATGTCGAGCTCAACCAATGCTCTCAGCATTCAGCAGAGTGAAGGTGTTAAATAAAAATTGGTTGATTGGAGATCTCCCTGGTGGTCCAGTGGCCAAGACTGTGCTCTCAATGCAGGGGGCCTGGGTTCGGTCCCAAAAGTAGATCCCACATGCTTCAACTAAGAGTTTGCATGCCACAACTAATGCCGCAACAAAGACAGAAGATCCTGCATGGTGCAACTAAGACCTGGTGCAGCCAAATAAATACGCTTTAAAATAAAAGTAATTTTATTTTTAAAACATGGTTGATTGAGTAAATATTTGAAACAATAACAAAGCAGAGGAAGTGTGTGGAATAATTTATGGCCTAAATCCAGAAGACACTTTTGAGGAGTAAATGCAGGAGGTCAGTTCTTTCATCATCACAGAAGCCGGGACTTAGACTAGAGAACTGACCTTGAAAGTGGGAACAAAAGGATGGGACCAGGAAAAGTTTCAAAGGAATATAATTTGCTGACCAAGTATAAACAGGAATGAAAAGGAAAAGGAAGTATATGTTAACTCAAAAGTTTGGATCTCTGAACAACAGAGATACTGTTGACAGAAAGTAGGAATTAAAATAAAGATTTAACCATAATGGAGAAATATAAAGTAGTTGTTAAAAGTGGAATTGGCTGCAGCAGGCAAACTCTTAACTGCAGCATTTGAGATCTAGTTTCTTGGCCAGGGATCTAAACTGGGCGCTCATAGTAACAGTCAGAATGTAAGAATGTTTGAATTAACTTCCCTGCATCTGTAAATTCATCTCTTCAAAATAAAAGATAATTTATATTAAAAAAAAGCTTATCCTAGTTTTTGCACATAGGAGGCATTCAATGAATACTGTATTTCAAGTACAATAAATTTTGGGTTTAGATATCTTATATTCACAATTTCGGTTTTGGGTTGCTTAATTTCACATATTTGTACCTGTCAAAGGGCAGGAATGAAGAAAATCGTGTGAAAAGCATGAAACTGAAAGTTGTTCAGTTGTGTCAACTCTTTGTGACCTCATGGCCTGTAGCCTGCCAGGCTCCTCTGTCCCTGGAATTCTCCAGGCCAGAATACTGGAGAGGGTAGCAGTTCCCTTCTCCAGTAAACCTTTCTGACCCAGGGATCGAACCAGGGTCTCCTGCATTACAGGCAGATTCTTTGCCAGCTGAGCTACAGCATTTATAGTAGAAGCTATGTGAACAGTGGATGAGTGCTTCAAGGGAATAGTGACTCGGAAAAAGACCAAAGTCAGGGGTGAGCCTAGCAGAAGGAAGACAAGATCAAGGAGACAAAGCAACAAAGAGAGATGCAAAGCAATATGGTTTCCCAGAGTATATGGGAGGGGAAAATAGAAGATGGAAGTAGAAGGGTATAAAGCAACATGTATTAGCCGTCACAGATATATACATGCTCTGTACATAAAATACCCTATAAAAATATAAATGAAGTAGAAATAAGTAATTTGATGGCCTTGTTTGGAGATACGTATTTTATAATCCTAGGGTACTGACTGCCTCTACTCATGTCTGCTCTTCTTGTAACTTTCATCACACATCTTTCTTTTTCATTCCAAATGTAATTATTTATTCCATACCTGTCATTGTCAATACTTAACAATAAGTAGGCAATATAAGCAAATGTTCAATAAATTGCAGTGTGATTGGATGGTTTAGCATGGCGAAAGTGTTTTGTTGAAGAAAGGGCAGTGCTACCGTGATAAGCTGCCTGCTGATGTAAACACTTTATGGTTTTATGACAGGCTCACAATCTACCAATACTGTTTTCGATTCAATTCAATTTGTGTGAATGAGAATTTTTAGAGAAAACAGCTGGCAGAAGAAGCCTATGACATTTAATCTTGCCTGACAACATGAAATCCTTTACAAAGCTATATGTGTACGTGCGTGTGAAATGTGTGTGTTTGTATATGCTCGCAAAGGTTATATAGGGAACTGTATTTTTCAGAATCTGGGCCAACAGACAGCAGAAAAAATCACATTTGTTGGTATTTTTCTGTAGATACACTTGACTGAACAAATAACTCAGTGAGTATAAAATTCTGATGAAAACATTCAACTGATTACAATTTTTTAACTAAAAAGATTTATTTTTCAAAATGAGAATAACCTGAAGTCATCCTTAAAACAAACAAAACTACAATTAATGTTGTAAGTCTTAATTGATTTAAAACTGCTCCTTGTAAACAAGATCCTGAACACTGCCCAAAATGTAGAACTTTGCAGTCTACCCTAAGAACTCAATACATGACTTTTTAGAAATGATTGTAAAGGGCAACAACAATATAATTAAAAATAGATTTATTTAAATATTATATAGCTAGGTGCCCAAAGTTGCAGAAAACAAGATATATAATAAGGAAAACAATAATGATTGAATTTGGTCATGACCATGACAAGCAGAGAAAAATAAAGATTGCTCTAAAATTTGCCCAAGATTAACAGAATGTAAATCCATCTAATGTCCAAATTGATATCATGACAATAGTGGTTACATATTTAAGTTGAAGTCATAATCATTTTGTAATGATTTTACTTTTGTTTCTAAAAAAAATTACCCTTTTATTTCCTCTCAAAATTCATTTGAATATTAGTTAGCAGTTTTGTTCACTGAAAATCAATCTACCAGACATTCTCGTCCTTGCATTCTTACCTTTGCTTTTATCCATGCACTGATTTTTACACAACTTCACTGTTTTAGGACCATCTATCATTCTCTATTCTTGGCTGGAGGCAGTCATTAGCAATTTAAAAGAATTGGTTTCTCTCCATCAGCTCAGACAGGATGAGAAACTCTGGGCTTTTTCTTGAAGTCCAATTAGACAGAGAAGGTTCGGAATCACACCCAGATACTCACCACACAGTGCAAGCACCTCATCTCCCACTCCGTCTATCCCCAATTCAGCTGGAAATGAATCCCTTTTTTCCACTGCCAGAAGTCAACCCCCTATATGTCTTGCCCAGATTTCTTCAGTAATATTATTGTCTTTTTTCCTTCTCCTTGCACACAACGACTCATCAGAATCATCACTGGCAGAGAAATTTCACAAAATGGGACTGTATTAAGAATACAACCACACTCAGAAAGATTCAAGTCTACTCAAGTCCCTCACCAACAAAGTACAGCTTTGGCATACGTTCCACTATGAATGGCTGCCAATTATCTGACAAGCCTTATTTTGTGGGTAACCATATAATTTGTTGCTCTCACACTGGGAAATACATGTTTGGAGTAAAAGGAGTGCTATTAACAATGGGGCGAATCAGGACATATGGTCACGAACTTTCCCTGTGACTATCCTAAACTCAGAACTGTTGTTCAGTCAAAAGTTTTGTATACAATGCCCTTATTTTCCCCATTCTGAAAGTTTAAACCCACACACACCTCCTATTACCTGGAAGATGATTTCCATCGTTTACTCCCCAGCTTTTGGGGCCAATTTAATCGCCTTGTTCTTGACAAAGACCCTCAATCTCTCAAGAGGACAGGATCTTTTCTTTAACTATCCCTGACCTCATGACTTCATACAAAGCATTTAGCTTTCATTATGTTCCCCTTCTTTGTACCAGGCCTCTGTGTGTTTGGTCTGGTTCCAT
The DNA here is from genome assembly GCA_006410615.1 of Neotragus moschatus. Classification (NCBI taxonomy): domain Eukaryota; kingdom Metazoa; phylum Chordata; class Mammalia; order Artiodactyla; family Bovidae; genus Neotragus; species Neotragus moschatus. The sequence goes on along the minus strand of SJYA01000577.1, from coordinate 242,020 downwards.
GCGTGTGTGTACATGCATGCTAAGTCTCTTTAATCGTGTCCAACTCTTTGCAACCCTATGGACAGAAGCCTGCCAGGCTCCTCTGTCCATGGGACTCTCCTACTTGACTTCACAAAAAATGTGTCACTTATCTTTGTATTTTCCTAAACACCAAATGATCAATGCAAAGAAATAGAAGAAAACAATATAATGGGAAAGACTAGAGATCTCTTCAAGAAAATTAGAGATACCAAGGGAATATTTCATGCAAAGATGGATACAATAAAGGACAGAAATGGTATGGACCTAAAGGAAACAGAAGAGACTAAGAAGAGGTGGCAAAGATACACAGAAGCACTACACAAAAATGACGATCCAGATAACCTCAATGGTGTGATCCCTCACCTACAGCCAGACATCCTGGAGTGCAAAATCAAGTGGGCTTTAAGGAAGCATCCCTACGAACAAAGCTAGTGGAGGTGATGGAATTGCAGTGAAGCTATTTCAAATCCTGAAAGATGATGTTGTGAAAGTGCTGCACTCAATATACCAGCAAATTTGGAGAACTCAGCAGTGGCCACAGGACTGGAAAAGGTCATTTTTCATTCCAATCACAAAGAAAAGCAACGCCAAAGAATGCTCAAACTACCTCACAATTGCACTCATCTTACACGCTAGTAAAGTAATGCTAAAAATTCTCCAAGCTAGGCTTCAGCAAAACGTGAACTGTGAACTTCCAGGTATTCAAGCTGGTTTTAGAAAAGGCAGAGGAACCAGAGAACAAATTGCCAACATCTGCTGGATCATGCAAAAAGCAAGAGAGTTCCAGAAAAACATCTATTTCTCTTTCTTGACTATGCCAATGCCTTTGACTGTGTGGATCACAATAAACTGTGGACAATTCTGAAAGAGATGGGAATACCAGACCACCTGACCTGCCTCTTGAGAAATCTGTATGCAGGTCAGGAAGCAACAGTTAGAACTGGACATGGAACAACAGACTGGTTCCAAATAGGAAAAGCAGTACGTCAAGGCTGTATATTGTCACCCTGCTTATTTAACTTATGTAAAGTACATCATGAGAAATATTGGGCTGGATGAACCAGGCTAGAATCAGGATTGCAGGGAGAAATGAGTAATAACCTCACATATGCAGGTGACACCACACTTATGGCAGAAAGAGAAGAGGAACTAAAGAGCCTCTTGATGAAAGTGAAAGAGGAGGATGAAAAGTTGGCTTAAAACTCAACTTTCAGAAAACTAAGATCATGGCATTTGGTCCCATCACTTCAAGGGAAATAGGTGGGAAAGCAATAGAAACAGTGACAGACTATTTCCTTGGGCTCCAAAATCACTGCAGATGTTGAATGCAAACATGAAATTAAAAGACACTTGATCCTTGGGTAAATCTATAACCAACTTGGACAGCATATTATAAAGCAGAAACATTACTTTGCAAACAAAGGTCCGTCTAGTCAAAGCTATGTTTTTTCCAATAGTCATGTATGGACGTGAGAGTTGGACCATAAAGAAAGCTGAGCACTGAAGAATTGATGCTTTTGAACTGTGGTGTTGGAGAAGACTCTTGAGAGTCCCTTGAACTCCAAGGAGATCTAGCCAGTTGATCTTAAAGGAAATCAATCCTGAATATTAATTGGAAGGACTGATGCTGAATCTGAAGCTATAATACTTTGGCCACCTGATGAGAAGAACTGACTCATTGGAAAAACCCCTGATGCTGGAAAAATTGAAGGTAGGAAGAGAAGGGTATGACAGNTTGAGAGTCCCTTGAACTCCAAGGAGATCTAGCCAGTTGATCTTAAAGGAAATCAATCCTGAATATTAATTGGAAGGACTGATGCTGAATCTGAAGCTATAATACTTTGGCCACCTGATGAGAAGAACTGACTCATTGGAAAAACCCCTGATGCTGGAAAAATTGAAGGTAGGAAGAGAAGGGTATGACAGAAGATGAGATGGTTGAATGGCATCACAGACTTAATGGACTTGAGTTTGAGCAATCTTCTGGGAGTTGGTGATGGACAGGGAAGCCTGGTGTGCTGCAGTCCATAGGGTTGTAAGGAGTTGAACACAACTGAGCAATGGAACTGAAACACCAAGCAAAAGTCCTTGTCTATAGAAAATATTTAAAAATGCAATCACCAGCTGATAGTTAATAATTATCTATTTACTAATGTCATTAGCACTAAAAAAAGAGGAAAGCCATAAACTGTTTCTGATGACCAAAGATCTTGAGACATTTAAACAGATCAAAATCCCTCACTTATTACTGTATCTAACAGCAGAATTTTTTTTTCCTGAGACTTTCAGTTAAACTATTCTCTATGCAATGATTTCTATTTTTGTCATAGATTTGTTATTTTAAAAAATCAAATCCAAGTTATTTATTAAATAAAATGAACACCCTCCATCACCCATTTCCCCATATCCTGATGCTATTTTATGGAATTAACAAGTTTGAACAGCTTTTATTATTTATTTAACTACTTATCTACCTGTTTCTTTACTTGCTGCTGTTTAAATAATGCACTTCTATCTCTTGAGTTACCAATTTTAGATCACATTTGTTGACTGTTCACAGTAAAATTTGAGTGACTGATATCCTTACACAACTCCCCTCTCTATTGCCCCTTAAGTACTTCCCAATTAAAAAAAAACATATATATATATTATTTTTAATTTAGCAGAGTTCATGGTGAAAGTGCTGCACTCAATATGCCAGCAAATTTGGAAAACTCAGCAGTGGCCACAGGACTGGAAANAAAAGAATACATTTGAATCAGTTTTAATGAGGTAGATGAAACTGGAGCCTATTATACAGAGTGAAGTAAGCCAGAAAGAAAAACACCAATACAGTATACTAACACATATATATGGAATTTAGAAAGGTGGTAATGATAACCCTGTATGCAAGACAGCAAAAGAGACACAAACGTATAGAACAGTCTTTTGGACTCTGGGAGAGGGAGAGGGTGGGGTGATTTGCAGGAATGGCATGGAAACATGTATAATATCATATAAGAAACAAATTGCCAGTCCAGGTTCGGTATAGGATCCTTGGGGCTGGTGCACTGGGATGACCTGGAGGGATGGTAAGGGGAGGGAGGTGGGAAGGGGGTTCAGGATGGGGAACATGTGTATGCCCATGGTGGATTCATGTTGATGTGTGGCAGAACCATGCAAAATTGTAAAGTAATTAGCCTCCAGTTAATAAATTTAAAGAAGTTTAAATGGACGTGTGTTTGAGCAAAGTCTGGGAGATAGTGAAGGACAGGGAAGCCTGGTGTGATGGTGCAGTCCATGGGGTTCAAAGAGTCAGACATGAATGAATGACTGGATAACAACAACAAGAAATATAAACCTAGTGAGGAAGGTGTCAAAAGCCAAGACAGGTCAAAATTTAATTTAAATTTAAATAAATAAATTTAAATTTAGAAATAAATAAAAATAAAGACTGCATGTCAGTGGAAAAAAAATGAAAAATCTGGCTTGAAACTCAACATTAAAAAAATTAAAATCATGACATCTAGTCCTATAATTTCATGTCAAATAGAAGGGGGGCAAAAGAGGAAGCAGTAACAGATTGTATTTTCTTAGACTCCAAAATCACTGTGGATGCTGACTGCAGCCATGAAATAAAAAGATGCTTGCTCCTTTGAAGGAAAGCTATGACAAACCTTGACAGAATATTAAGAAGCAGAGATATGATTTTTCCAGTAAAGGTCTGAATAGTCAAAGCTAAGATTTTTCCAGAAGTCATGTATAGATTTGAGAATTGGACCATAAAGAAGGCTGGGTGTCGAAGAATCGATGCTCTTGAATTGTTGTGTGAGAAAAGATTCTTGAGAATCCCTTGGACTGCAATGAGAACAAACCAGTCAATCCTAAAGGAAATCAACCCTGAATACTCATTGGAAAGACTGTTGCTGAAGCCAAAGCTCCAATACTTTGTCCACCTGATGGGACAAGCCAACTTACTGGAGAAAACACTGATGCTAGGAAGGATTGAGGGCAAAAGGAAAAGAGGGTGGCAGAGGATAAAATGGTTAGATAGCATCACTGACTCAATGTCTATGAATTTGAGTAGACTCTGGGAGACAGTGGAGGACAGAGGAGCCTGGTGTGCTGCCGTTCACGGGGTGGCAGAGTCAGAGAGGTTTTAGCGACTGAACAATAATAATATGTCTGACTGCTTCACTTACAAGGTCAGCTATTCTCCTGTTTTTTTCCTTCTCCTTGGACTTTCCTATTCCACGAGATACAACAATACTGAAATTAGGCCAATTAATAACCTTATAATGGCCTCTGCGTGATCAAGTGAAAGGAAGAGTTGCAAGTCTCTCACTTTAAATCAAGCTAGAAATACAATACTTGGGCCACCTGATGGGACAAGCCAATTTATTGGAAAAGACCCTAGTGCTGGGAAAGATTGAAGGCAGGAGGAGGACAAGATGGCAGAGGATGAAATGGTTGGATGGCATCACCAACTCAATGGACGTGAGTTTGAGCCAAGTCTGGGAGATAGTGAAGGACAGGGAAGCCTGATGTGGTGGTGCAGTCCATGGGTTTGCAAAGAGTCAGACATGAATGAATGACTGAACAACAACAAGAAATATAAACCTAGTGAGGAAGGTGTGTCAAAAGCCAAGACAGGTCAAAAGTAGGTCTCATGCTAAACAATTAGCCAAGTTTTGAATGCAACAGAAAAATTCTTGAAGGAAATTAAAATGCTACTCCAGAGGATACATAAATGAAAAGAAAGTGAAACAGCCTAATTACTGATAGGGAAAAAGTTTTTGTGGCCTTCATAAAAAATCAAATTAGCCACAACATTCCCTTAAGCCAAGGCCTAATTCAGAGCAAGTTTCTAACTCTCTTACATTCTTTTAATGCTCAGAGAAGTGAGGAAGCTGCAGAAGGAAACTTTCAAGATAGCAGAGGCTGGTGCGTGAGGTGTAAGGAGAGAAGTCATCTCCATAACATCGAGTGCAAGGTGAAGCACCAAGTACTGATGTAGAAACTGTAGCAATTTATTCTGAAGATCCATCTAAGATAATTCATAAAGCTGGCCACATTAAAAAAAAACACATTTTTAGTGTAGACAAAACAATCTTATATTGGAAAATGTCATCTAGGTCTTTCATAACTAGAGACATGAAGTCAATGTCTGGCTTCAAAGCACATACTGACTCTCTTGTTAGGTACTAATGCAGTTGGTGGCTTTAATTTGAAGCCAATGCTCATTTGCCGTTGTAAAAATCTTTAAGAATTATGCTAAATTTACTCTGCCTGTGCTCCATAAATAGAACAAAGTCTGGATGACAGAAAATCTGTCTACAGCATGGTTTATTGACTATTAAGCAGATTATAGAGAACCACTGCTTGGAAACAAAGATTCCTTTGAAAATATTACTGCTCATTGACAATAAACCCAAGAGCTCTGATGGAGATGTACAATGATTATTATGTTAATTAATGTTATTTTCTTGCCTGCTAACACAATATCCACTCTGTAACCCATGAATCAAGGAATTATTTGAAGTTTCAAGTCTTATTCCCTGACTTTCCTGGTGGCTCAGACAGTAAAGTGTCTGCCTACAATGTGGGAGACCCACTTTTGATCTCTGGGTCAGGAATATCCTCTGGAGAAGGAAATAGCAACCCACTCCAGTACTCTTGCCTGGAAAATCCCATGGACGGAGGATCCTGGTAGTCTACAGTCCATGGAGTTACAAAGAGTCGGACACAATTGAGTGACTAAACTTTCACTTTCAAGTCTTATTATTTAAGAAATATATTTTATATAAAAATATAACCACAGTGAGGTGCCATTTCACGTGTCAGAATGGCTGCAATCCAAAAGTCTACAAGCAATAAATGCTGGAGAGGGTGTGGAGAAAAGGGAACCCTCTTACACTGTTGGTGGAAATGCAAACTAGTACAGCTACTATAGAGAATAGTGTGGAGATTCCTAAAAAAACTGGAAATAAAATTGCCATATGACCCAGCAATCCCACTGCTGGGCATACACACTGAGGAAACCAGAATTGAAAGAGACACGTGTACCCCAATGTTCACTGCAGCATTATTTATAATAGCCAGGACATGGAAACAACCGAGATGTCCATGAGCAGATGAATGGATAAGAAAGCTGTGGTACATATACACAATAGAGTATCACTCAGCCATTAAAAAGAATACATTTGAATCAGTTCTAATGAGGTAGATGAAACTGGAGCCAATTATACAGAGTGAAGTAAGCCAGAAAGAAAAATACCAATACAGTATACTAACACATATATATGGAATTTAGAAAGATGGTAAGGATAACCCTGTATACGAGACAGCAAAAGAGACACAGATGTATAGAGCAGTCTTTGGACTCCATGGGAGAGGGCGAGGGTGGGATGATTTGGGAGAATGGCTTTGAAACATGTATATTATCATATATGAAACAAATCGCCAGTCCAGGTTCAATGCACGATACAGGATGCTCAGGGCTGGTGAACTGGGATGACCTTGAGGGATGGGATGGGGAGGGAAGTGGGAGGGGCGTTCAGGATGGGGAACACATGTACACCTGTGGTGGATTCATGTCAATGTATGGCAAAACCAATACAGTGTTGTAAAGTAATTAGTCTCCAATTAAAATAAATAAATTTATATTAAAAAATAAATATATTTAATAAGGCTATAGATGCCGTAGATAATAATTCTTCTGATACATCTGGAAAAAACAAATTGATAAGCTTCTGAAAAGGACCACCATAGATACCATCAAGAACATTCATGATTTATGGGAATAGGTCAAAATACAAACATTAAGAGGAGTATGGAAAAAGTTAGTTCCAATTCTCATAGAAGAATTGGAGGTGTCCAAGACTTCAGTGGAGAAAATAGCTAGAGATGAGGTGGATATATGAAGAGCAGTGGAATTAGAAGTGGCGTCTGTCTTTGACTTTGGTACTGAAACTGAAGTCCTCGTATACTCAAGAATCTTCACAGCTTGTACTGGACATATTTTCTTTTTAGGACTGAAGGAAAATTCTCCCATTTTTGAGTTATTCTTTTATGCCATTTATATAAAATTGCATGTAATTTTGTAAATGCTTTTAAAAGATGTAGTTTTGTAAATATTTAATATTCTGCTATTTTGATTTTGAATTGTAAATGTCAAGTATTCTGTTTTGGGTTTTTTTTGTTACACTTTGTTAAAAAAATGTAATTTTTTAAGTCATGAACATGACTAAATTTAATGTACTAAAAATAAAAATTAAGAAAAAAAAACAGAAAAGGTGAATGAATTGCTGCATGCTTACAATAAAACTTTAATGGTCAAGGAGTTGTTTCTTATGGATGAGCAAAGAAAGAGGTTTCTTAAAAAGAATCTGCTCTTAGTGAAGATGCTGTGAAGCTTGTTGAAATGACAGCAAAAGATTTAGAATATTACATAAATTTAATTGATAAAACAGCAGTAGGGTTTGAGAAGATTGCCTCCCATTTTGAAACAAGTTCTACCCTGGATTAAATGCTATCAAACAGCATTGAAAGGAAGAGTCAATCTTCCTTTGAGGCAAAGAGGCAAATTTCACTGCTGTCTTATTTTAAGAAATTGCCGTAGCCTACCCCCCAATTTTCATCAGCCACTACCTTGATCATCCAGCAGCCCTTAGCATCAAGGTGAGACCTTCTACCAGACAAAAGACATGATTAGCCCAAGGCTCAGAGGACAGCATTTTTTAGCCATAAAATATTTTTAATTAAGTAGTAAACTTTGTTTTTAGATATGATGATATTGCAAAGATAATAGCCTATAGTATAAACAGAACCTTTATATGGGAAACAAAAAAAGAAAAATCTAGGTGACTTGCTTTATTGTGGTGGTCTGGAACTCAATCCACAATATCTCAGCAAAGGTAATGATCTCTCTGTCTGCCTCCGCCTCTCCCTCCTTCTTTCTCTCTCCCATCTCTCTTTTCTTCCTTTATTTTAGTTTCCTTTTCTTTCCTTCTTTTTTTTTCATTTCAGTATCACCTTAGAGGAAATATATGTATATATATATATATTTGCCAGGCAATATCTTGAACCAGAAACCAGACTATTTTTTGATATTTCTTTAAACGGTGCACATAAGTCTGCTTTGCATTTGCTTTAAATAGCCTGGAATTTATACTAATATTTGGTTAACTATTTCTCTGCACTATGAGGTGGATGGTACCAATCCATGTGACACTGCATTTAGAGATTGTAAAAAACTTCCCAACATAAAAATGGATATATGGTTACAGCCAAAAGGAACTATTTGCTCACAATCTGCTCTTCCTGGCACCCTGTGTGCTCCATGAGATATAAGCAGCTACTGAATCATGGAAAATGCAATTTGAAGTTACATAAGTAAATTAGTCACTGCATTCTGTACCATCAACAGTCTGGGTTGTCATTAAAGTTCTGCCTATAGAGAAAAAAAATAAGTCTATTTGTATGGCATTCCTCCTAAACATTTTGAAATAAAGTCATGGTCACTATATCTCAGAAAATATTCACATTTGGGCCTAAATCAAATCTAGTTCTCCAGCATTTCAAAGATATCAAGAAAGCTAAACCATTTTAGTGAGATATGCAAGCTTGAAGACTAAATTCCCAGGGTGACTATTTAAGTGTTAATTAATAATTTATTGTAATGGACATAGAAAGTTCAAATTTTTGTAAACTCAATTTCAATTAAAAAAGAGAGAGATGGACGTGCAAATCTCACCAATAGCCAAATGCTTAAATTAAGTAGCCCCAAACCACATAGCTTCCTCTAAGCCACCCAAAAAAGTGGGATCATGGAATCTAGGCTAGGTTCATTGTGCAAATATTTCTTTTTGTCATCTAATAAAATAGGTACCCCTACAATGAGTTTCCCTACATGTCTAAGTTGGTAATATTTTGCAGCAGTAATATGCAGAACAAATGGGTGGAAAAAAGCAGTAAGCCTGGCTACGGCAGTCTTCTCTAGAAGGGCTACTTAACAGGCTTGCTTACGTTGTGCCTTGGGGCTTCCCAGGTGGTGGTATCGGTAAAAAACCTTCCTACCAGTGCAGGAAACATAAGAGAGGTGCGTTCGATCCCTGGGTTGGGAGAATCCCCTGGAGTAAGGCATAGCAACCCACTCCAGTATTCTTGCCTGGAGAATCCCATGGACATAGGAGCCTGGTGGGCTACAGTCCATGGGGTTGCACAGAATCAGATACGACCAAGGCAACTTAGCACACACTGTGCGCCTTAGAATCTCCTTAATTTCATTGCTTTCTTCTGTATCTTCACAAGTATATCATTTTTACTGAGTGTATAAAATGTTTGATAGTCACTCAGTTGTATCTGACTTTCTGTGACCCATGGACTGTAGCCTGCCAGGCTCCTCTGTCCATGGAATTTTCCAGGCAAGATCACTGGAGTGGGTTGCCGTTCTCTTCTCCAGGGGCTCTACCCAACCCAGAGATCGAACCCGGGTCTCCCGCATTGCAGGGCAAATTCTTAACAGACTGGGCCACTAGGAAATGCATAAATAAGCTACCATAAATGTTTTCTTTTCCAGCCTTTTTTGTTTGTTTCTCTTTTTTATTTTTTTTTCCCTTTCAGAGTTGGTTGTAACAAGCTGGTATGATTAATCTTGATTAGACAGAATCTCCCATAATACCTGAAATTGTTCTGTAACGTGGGACACTGTGAAACCTTTAAAGGAATCAGCTTCAAATGACTGTAAGTGAACAAGGAAAGAAAACTCTGTAAAGCTAATGATAATTGCTTTACACACACAAGATGGATACTGATCACTGTTTTCCTTCCTTTCTTTCCACAGAAATGGAGAAAAAGTTAGGAGACAGTTATGGTTGGTCTGATCTCTGAAAATTACTTCCATTGCTGTCTAGGTTATATTGACACCCTTACCCCAGGTTTTCAGGCTGTTCTTTTCTCATCTGTATTACTTCTCAAAGCAGGGATTTTATTATTGTTTTCAGAACCACCTTGCACAACTCTTGTTAGAGTTATTCACTTTTCAGTTTTAACCCAAGTATTTCAGCAACCACTTTCTGATGACACTTGCCTTTCTTCTAGTATTTTCTGCTGAAAATATATGAAAGCAGTTACATATTGGCTAAGAGCAACAACACTCTCCTCTCTCTTCTTAGTCCTGAGGATTCTGTGTCTGTTTTTAACTTCTGTAATCTTGTGTGATTTACCCTTAGGCAAGCCCCTGTGTTTGAAAAAGCACATCTGGTTGGGATGCTCCACAGACATGGTCTAAATGGCTGGAGAAATTAATGCAATTTTCTGGATAATTTTAAATGCATTTACTCATTAAACAAATATTTCTGGAGAACTCATTCCAGCCCAGTTTTATGCTAGGTGTCAAGGATATGATAGTGAAAGCAAGAAAAAATGATTTCTCCCTCATGAAATACAGCCAGCTTCTGTTGATTGCCTATTATGTGCTAAATACATCTGTGACTCATAGCATGTAACTCTCAGCAAAACTATCATGCTTGTGTGTGTGCGCTGAGTCACTTCAGTAGTGTCCAACTCTTTGCGACCCTATGGACTGTAGCCCACCAGACTCCTCTGTCCATGAGGTTCTCCAGGCAAGAATATTGGAGTGGGTTGCCGTGCCCTCCTCAAAACTACCATGAGGTATCTATTAATACAAAAACATACCATAATGGGATGAGAGGATTTTTTTTTAAGTCAATCATCTTCCTGCCCTTTCCTAGATGGTATGAAGTCAAGTCTGCTTTAGTTTGTGAATAGGGCTAGGCACAGATGGCAGGCGAATGCTTCATGCTGCTTTATATCTGTGTTTGCATTCTCCAGGGAATGTATTGCTATCTGCACAAATGGAGCCACTTCACTGCATTTTCTCAGTAGAGCTTCAGAATTTGAACCCACATCCTCCCACTCCAGAGTTCACACTCTTCCTGTCTCCACTCATCCACCTCTGCACCCCTGCACTCTTCTGCTCTTATCAACAGATTGAGTGAAAGCATAAGGGAGATGCTTTTGTCATGCAAAAAGCATCGGGGAAAATAGCATCAATTCTCCTTTGATTTGTGCATTTTAGACAGAACTAAGAACAACTTTAAGAATTCCTTTTTATATTTCTCCCTAAATATTTAGCAGTCCTATATCACAGTAAGTGATACTGGCAAAAACTTTTAAAGAAATGCATTTGGCCCATCATTCAGTGAAAAATATTTTTCAGGAAAAAAAAGTTATAATGGGAATCACAATATGTTCACTATATAAAGTTACCATTATGTCATACTCTAACTTAAATAATAAAATAATAAGCAAGCATTTTTATTATTACATCATGTTATTAATGTGCAAAGGCACTCCATTCCCTCATTCAATAGGCATTTGTCGAGAGCATATTACATGAATGTAATGTGTAATGTTAGTATTCATTTAGACACACATCAGACAGACACAAGTTGCCCTCCATGAACTAGTAAAGGGTGACATGTGAAGGTGAGAAGAGGAAAAAAAGGGGTGAGTGTGAGTAGATGGAGGGGTCTAACATAACACCGGGTTTCTGATTTAGGCTACTAGATAGAGGCTGCACGACTCATCCTGGTGAAGGAAGAAAGGCTGGTTCAGGATATATGGGCTATTTGACGTTTTGGAGCTTTATTTGCTTTCCTGTCTCTAGGGTGTTTTGTTTTGTTTCCACCCCATGCTGTGGTCGAAGCACTGTGCTCCTTGGAGCCTGGCAGTGTCATAACCTTTGTCTGATTATCTAGGCTTTATGAACCCAATTAGAGATGGTAAAATATGTATTTAAGAGATTTCTGCCATCCTAACAACCCTGAACCACCCTTGAGTATTCTCTTCCTGACTATTACACTAATTATATTTTTAATTTTTGTCTTTTCAACCTAATTATGAACGTTCATATTGGTCCCTGTCTATGCCTCAGTGTCTCCGCCCCACCCCTCAGGCTGATTTTTATAGGAAAAAAAAAGTGTACTTAAACTATGATTTACTAGAATGCAGCACTAGATACAAAGCTAATAAATGATGTCACGAAAATGTATTAGGAAAAAATATGATTCATCTTGATTTTAAAATCTGAAAGAAAAAGAATCTGGGGAAATTTAAATGATGTTTTGTCATTGAATGAAGATATACTTTAGAGAGCTTTTTGTCCTCATGAATGCTACAAAAATCCCTTTATAACTTGCTTTTACTCAGAGGTTGTCTAATACATCTGTTTAAATTATTCAATTAATTTTGCTTTTTATTCCTACTTCTGTAATAATTTCAGAGAGACCTATGTGCCTAGATGGGTTTTCTCCTATAGATATGTCTCCATGAAACAGAATTCAGTGTATAGTATGTTAGTGTTAGTAGCTCAGTTGTGTCTGACTTTTGCAACCCTGACTGTAACCCATCAGGCTCCCCTGTCCATGGAATTTTCCAGGCAAGAATACTGGAGTGGGTTGTCATTTCCAGTATTCAAAGCATACTGGAAGAAATTCTGCTCTTCTGCTATCTTCCACATTATAAATTCCGTGTCACAGGATGCACAGCTCTCTTTTGGCTTTCTCATCTCACATCTGACTCCTCACCATCTCCCCCTGCCCTTGAGCCTGATTTTCTCCTGCCCTTGAGCCTGGCACTTGCTGGAGTTGGCAGGCGTCAGACAGCATCGGCTGGGAGCCAGGCTGGGCCTTTGTACAGGGAGGGCTCTGGGAAGCAGACTGACATGGCTCAATAATTAGCACAGTGCTGGACACAATGCTCAATAAGGATCTGCTGAATTAATGGCTGTATGTGCCGCCTGACTGTTGCGAACACTTCAAGCCGATAACGCGGAGTTAACTGGCTGAGCATTATAAATGAGAGTGGAGAACTGACCCACTCTTTGGTCTTCCAAAGTCAATGAAACTTAGAGAAAGCCTGCCTTTAGAGATATAAATGTTTTATTCACTTTTAATATCTGTGTCAGTAATTTTAGCAATACAAAAAAAAAAAACAGTTTCAAGCATTTTGTATATTGTTTTGAATAATTAGAGATACTTTGACAGAGAATAGCAGGAAGCAAATTTGAATGTGAAGTGTTAGGATGACACAGAAGTGTATTATACAAAATACTTCAGTAGTAAATCTCAGCTACTTATCATATAATAGCTCTTGATGTAGAGCTGGTCTAAATTAAGCATCTCCAAGCCTAACTACACAATTTGAGCACTTTCCAATGTTCTGAAAACACCTAAAATAGTGTTTCTTCATGATTGCTTCAGTCATCTCCACATTCAATCATATTATCAATACAAATAAATTCCGATTAGCATATTTTATAAATTGGTCTTACATTGTGCTTCTTTGACTTACTATGATTCCACAAAGCTAAAAGAGGAAAAGGAATTCTGGCTAGCTAGTATTCAGTCATCTCTCTGGAGGCACTGATACATCCATAAGTATGTACATCAACTCCAGGTTCTTGGATGGGGTGGCACAACTCCCATAGTCCCTGCAGCACTGGGCAGCCTCCACCCCCTGACTTGTTCATGTGTCCATTTCATCCTGAAACGTCTCTTACTGTCCCCACCACTGCTCCTCAGGGGACAGCTGCAACTCTGCAGAGTTTCTGATCTGAGATTCAGTGGTCATTTTTTTTTTCAATTACCTTAAAAAAAAAAAAAACAAACTTAGTATGATCCATGTTTGAATTACTATGAAGGTGTTCAATAGTTTGAGGTAGGACCATGATTTTATTTATTCTAAAAATCAAGTCACTGAAAGAGTTATCGGAATAGAAATAACATCTTATATGCACTTATATTTGCTTCCCCAAGCCCTTGAAGTCACAACATGGAAAGTAAGAGCAGGCTGTCATTTATAAAATGTAAAGGGAGTGAAAGCAAAAAAAAAAAAAAAAAGGGGGAGTTAGATGTCAGAGCTCAGGAGATTTTGTCGGGTTATATATTTATTGTTGGGCTTCCCTGGTGGCTCAGTGGTAAAGAATTTGTGTTCCAGTGCAGAAGACAAAGGTTCAATCCCTGATCGGGGAAGATCCCACATCTCGTGGACCAAGTGGGTTCCCCCTACGCCACAACTATTGAGTCTGTGCTCTAGAGTCCAGGAGCCACAACTACTGTAGTCCATGTGCCTAGAGCCTGTGCTCCGCAATAAGAGAAGCCACCACAGTGAGAGGTCTGCTACCACAACTAGATAGTAGCCCCTACTCACGGCAACTAAAGAAGAGTCCAAGCAACAACAAAGACCCAGCACAGCGGGAAAAAATTTATTGTCCACAAGAAAGCAAAATAGACTATCATCTCTGGCTTTCTCTAGGTAAAACAATATATTTTAAAAAATATATATTCAAACACAAACGCAAGTACCACTTAAATTGATGTTATTAATAATTTACATAATGTGGACATTTCCAGACCCTGAAAAATGTTTTCCCCGACTACTCCAACTAACCATGTCCAAACAGACCTAATAAACTTTGAGAAACACAAATTTCTTCCTAAGTAAAATTTACAAGTTTGATCCTAATAGATTCCCATCTGCATATGCCAAAATATAATGTTTTCTAGTTGTTGGGTTTAGAGCCCCAAACTGTCTTACTTTACTTTCCTGCCATTTTCAAGGACTTCCATCAGATCAGTCAAGTCAAGAAAGGTCACAGGTCTGGAACCCACAGCAAAGTTGCTCTAATTACTGGTGCATTTGCTGAAGTACGTTTTTTATCTTTCAAAGTTGAAGACCACACTGATTGAGTAAGGGATGAATGCTCATACTAATGAGCTCTCCATGCTCTTGTTGAGTATTTTCCTCTGAATTAGTTGAAACTTTAAGAGTTATGCAGGACCTTACTTGGAATGTTAGAACCCAGGGAATAAAATCGCCACTCCCACTCCCACCCCAGACATTTTGATTTCCTCATGACTTCAAATGATGGAGAATGGAACAATCTTTACACTAAAAGAAGAACTTTCTTGTATTCAATTAAGACTGAAGAGCTATCCCTTTAGAACGGTAGCATTTGCGTTTGTTTTATAAGCTGGCTGTCTCCAGCACATCACCCAAACCTTGAATTCACGGTTAACATTAATCCTCTGCTTTTCTATACATAGATACATATACATCCAGTTCAGCACGTATTTCCTTTCAAACACAGACGTACTTTACATGCAGTGTTTCATATGGAGAAGTTTATGGAAGATTAGTAACAAAATAAAATGATTTTGGAAAATTCAAATGATCTTCAACTTCTACAAAAATATAAGCTGTATTATAAAATAATTATCCATTGCTTCTTAAACCTTCCCCACCACCCTCCATAAATGGAAAAATGATAAGAATGGAGACTAAAGAGACGTAGTAAGATGGTTTAGATTTTTAACTAAGCCATTTAATTTCATTGTATTGTTGAAGTTTGCTTCTATAACCGAAACCATCATGATTATTAAGAAACAGCTTTCTTTTGGAGTCACATTAGAACCAGAAAAGAAGGCATTTGTCATGCATTGAGATACCTCTGGCATAGCTCACTCCTCTGAATCATGTCTGCCCTTTCTCCCTTTCTCTTTTAACATTTGGCAAACAATATCTACGTTAGTTGATAACAGAGCTGGAAGAAAGGACCAAGAAAGTGATGTGAGCTTTGTCAATCTTCAACCTCGCCAAGGAAAACACATTAAAGTGTTTTTCCTGGAAAATCAGCTTCAGTCTACAAATATTCAGAGCAAAGTGACCTTGAATATACATAACACACCAGGATTCTTGGAAGACTATAAGTGACCCAAAGAGAAAGAAGGGGAAACATCCTAAAGGAAGAAATTAAATCCAGGAAAACGACTGGCAAATGGATCTCTTACCTTTTCTGCTGACTGGGCTGTACCAAAAAAGATGGGGATGAAAGCTAACCAAATGATGCAGGTGGTATACATGGTAAATCCAATAGGTTTGGCTTCATTGAAAGTCTCTGGAACTCCTCTTGTTTTAATGGCATAGACAGTACAAGTAACCATCAAGAGAATACTGTACCCCAGCGAACAAATGAGCGAGAGATCAGAGATGTCACACTTGAGCACTCCCCTGGCGTTCTCCGGATCTAGAGTCCTCTGTTCTCCATAGTCTATGATAATGTGCGGTGGGTCCACAACAAACCAGACACACACTCCCAGGAGCTGGATGGAGATCAGGCTGAAGGTGATCACCAGCTGGGATGCAGGACTGATAAACTTAGGTGCTGTGACAGATTTCTTCCCCTGCTCAAATATTCGGTGGATTCGGTTTGTTTTGGTCAGGAGCGCTGCATAGCTGAAACACATGCCGAGTCCTAGGAAGATCCGCCGGAAGGAGCAGATGATGGTATCTGGTGCTGCAATCATCAAAAAGGTGATTGAATAACAGAGAAAAATCCCCGTGAGGAGCACGTAACTAAGTTCGCGGCCCGAAGCCCTCACGATAGGCGTGTCGTTATAGCGGACAAAGGTCACGATCACAAAGGTGGTGGCGATGATTCCCAAGATGGCAACGAACACAGGCACTACCGCCCAGGGAGAATGCCACTCGAGTTTGATGATGGGGATAAGCTGGCAGCCTGTACGGTTGACGTTGGGTCTCTGATCCAAAGGGCAGAGTTCACAGGACAGCTCATCTGCCTGGTAGTTGTAACCTTCACAGCGCTCGCAGTGCCAGCAGCAGGGGACTCCTTTCACCGTCTTCTTCCTCTCACCGGGTTTACAGGGCAGGCTGCAGACCGATGCCGGGTGAGTGTGCTCTCTATTGGCCCACTGCATGTCTTCCACCTGTGGGTACAAAATATTAATGAGCCTTCCATTTTCCCCCCATTTATAATATCCTAATCCTAGCCACAGGTTTGTAATAAATCACTGAATGTTGACCGGACAGTTTACCATAATAAAAGCCCAGAGTTTCTTTCCCTGACTTTATGAAAGTATTAAATGATTGGGGCCAATAACACATCATCAACTTGATGAGTGTCATTAGTTTCCATTTACCTCCTTGATTTTGACCAATCTGACATTTGAAGAAAGGTGCATTGATCCAAACAGCTTTAAAATGGGGGAAAAAAAAAAAGAAAGAAAGAAAAGAAAAAGTCCCATGTAAAGAAACCTGTTAGAGCTAAACTCAGATATAAATGCCCTGAAATACTGGCTAGGATATAAATACACATATAAACAATGAATCAGGTCTTCCTACCATATTTGGGGAAATTCAAATCTCACTGTGTCAGTTTTGAAAGGAAATGGCAAAACTAGCTACTTTAATCTCTGACACTCCTCGTGTGTCCATAGTGACAACTATATGAATGGTTTTGCCTCTGTTTAATATTGAAATTCACTTATTCCCCTCAGCCTTGCATTTTCACATTGTGGAAAAGACCATGCTGAGTGAGACAGCTTGATGATAATGTTTCCATTGAACAAAAGTAGGCTTAAAGCAGTGAAATTGATACAAATGAGTGAGATTCCCCTGGTAGGATTTCTGTGTCAAGGCCTTAGTGTTTTTTCTCACTCTTCTTTTGAATTAGACCATAGAATACCTCTATCAAAAGTGTTATTTTAAAGGAATTTTGCCAGTCATTGACCCCTTACCTTAAATTGCTTTACTAAAGGTTCTGGACCCAGTTCCAATGTTGGGGACAGGGCAAAAGGGGTTTCCTAAACCACAAAGAAATTCTGGAGCACTAGCTGTTTGTCCTATAAGTCAAATCAATTCTGACACCATCTACCTGGAAATAGCATCAAATCTCACAAATGCTATAGGAAAAAAACAGAAATTGTGGATCAACAATTTATTATGACAAGCAGCTTCTATATAAAAGGTAAGCTCTATGAACAGAGTGATTTTCCTCATGGATATGGACAAACAATGATGGACACTCAGTTCATCCTCAAATATTTATTGAATTTGTGAGGAAGGAAGAATGTGAGGGGTACCCCTGAGGCAGAAGGAGCAAAGTGCTGAGATCTGGAAATAAAGGATTGCTCAAAGAGGCACAGAGATAAGAGCTGAAGGAATGTTTAAAACAGAACAAAATGAAAAACAATTTTCCCAAGACCAGCTCTATAAAAAATCAAAAGAAAAATCACCATATCCTGTGATAGCCTGGCTCCAAGATGCCCCCAATAACTTTACCTCCTGGAATCATGCACTCATGGAGTTCTCTCCCACTTTAAATGGGCTGATTTGTGTACACAATAATATATTCCAGAAATGATGGCATGTGGTTTCCGAGGTTAGGTCATCAGTGACATTTTGGCCTGTGTCTTGTTCTCTCTTGGATTGCTCACTTCAGGGAAATAATTAAACTATCATGAGCGTTCTCCAGCAGCCCCACGGAAAGGAACTGAGGCCTCCCGCCAACAACCAGCACCCACTTGCCATGCATGTGAAGGTGTCACCCAGAAAGTGAATTGTCTGGCCCCAGGCAAGCCTTCAGATGACTGCAGCCCCAGCTGACACCTTGACCACAAACTCATGAGAGAACCTGAGCCAAAAAACCCAGCTAAGCTGCTTCTGAATTTCCAATCTACAGGAACTGTGTGAGCTAGTGTTTTCTTGTCTTAAGCTGCTAAATATGGAGTTACAGCAATGGAAAACTAATGCAACTCAAGTTTAGCTTTCTTACCCATTCTGTGAACACCACCAGCACAGCAGTCTATTGAGAATCTACTGAGAAGGTAGTGACAACGAACTATCTTTTACCAAAATATGCCCCCCAAGTTGTCTGCTGTCAGCAGCATTCTATCATCACTCTTGACTGCCTCCCCTGTGGCAACTATGTGACTGAGATTGTTTTCATAAATATATCTACTGCTTAAGGATGCTTTCCTTTCTTAAATGTGGTGTGAATAGTGGAGGGCGGAGAATTGTAGCCTCTAAGCTCAACATGCTTTTGAATTGTGGTGTTGGAGAAGACTCTTGAGAGTTCCTTGGACTGCAAGGAGATCCAACCAGTCCCTTCTGAAGGAGATCGGCCCTGGGATTTCTTTGGAAGGAATGATGCTAAAGCTGAAGCTACAGTACTTTGGCCACCTCATGCAAAGAGTTGACTCACTGGAAAAGACTCTGATGCTGGGAGGGATTGGGGACAGGAGGAGAAGGGGACGACTGAGGATGAGATGGCTGAATGGCATCAGTGACTCGATGGTCGTGAGTCTGAGTGAACATTGGGAGTTGGTGATGGACAGGGAGGCCTGGCATGCTGCAGTTCAGGGGTCGCAAAGAGTCGGATACGACTGAGCCACTGAACTGAAGCTCAGCATTTTCAGAGGGCCATCAAACCCACCCTCACCTGAAGTGGAGAATTCATGCATGTTTAATTTCAAATATCCTCCCTTGAGAAAGTAGATGGTACTTCATGTGTCCTAAGGGCACTCAAGATTATTAGTTCTACCTTGTCTGTTCACCACAAAGGAAAAGTAATCTATCATAACCCTGTTAATTCTCTATTAGCTTTTAATGATTTAGAGAAGTTATTTTATTTATGTATAAGATTCCATTAGGCAAGAAAAAAGTTAAATTGAAGGTGGCTTCTCTCAAAAATATTGAGAAAAATGAAATGCTCCACTGAGTGACTAAAATATTGATTTTATACCCTAATGGACTCTTATAAGATAATAAAATATGTTTTGTGAAGGTTATGTTTCAAAGCTAATTATTGTAAAATCAAAATTGCATTTTGTTTGGGGCTTCTATAGATTTATAATATTTCTGTTGAAGAAAATGACAGTAAAAAAAAAAAATTCTCAGACACATTAAACTTCAAATTTGGTAGAGACCTTAAAGGTCAACTTGTCTAACCACATGTCTGATTCTTTAATTCTCAAAGCACTTTATTTTCTAGAAGGAAATGACTTATTAACAAAGAAATATACTCAATCAGATAGGCCTCGTTACAGAAGATAAATATTCATCATTCTAAGCTAAGCATTACATTTTTCTTGATCAATTTTTTGAATATTCAACTAGTGAAAAAATGTTTTCATAAATAAAAATTGAAGTTATAAGATAATGAAAATACCACATCTTTTAACAACTGTAAATTTTCTTTAAGTAAAAAACAATGTAGTCATGAAATGTGTGTAATATTTCGTGATATAATGGAGAAAATAATGTATGATTCAGTAAACATGTTAAAAATACATGACTGCATTTCGTCAAGGAATCTATTATGTATAACTGTACTGTGTTTTGATACCATAGTTGAAGTCTGGGAACCAACTAATATCTATCCCAAAGAGGAACAAATAGCAAACACTTGAGTCAGGTACTTGTAAATATATTAGTATTTGAGACAAATTTATTTTAGATATGATGCCAAATTAAAAATAATACTAATTGAGATTAGTGGTATTAATAGAAATTAAACTTATTTTTCACAACTATACTATAAAACACAAAGATCATTCAGCCCTCTTGCTATGCTATATTAACAAATATAGCATCTTTCATAATGAGTAAAAATATTTTAAAATAGGTCTTCCTCTCCTTTGGCATTATTGTGATTTTAGGATATTTGTGTCTAAAACATGTGTTCTAACAAATGAATAATAATTATATTGATAGATGTTCCAGAGATAAAACCATAGCCCATTCTTGTCTTGACAATGTTCACCAACAGTGATTCATTCTGTAGGCCTCAATCCAGTACATTTTATAGATTATGAGCTATCAACCAGCTTCTGTTGTAAAATTCTATTATTAATGCAGACAAATGCATCAACAACCACAAAACCAAAACTTTCTGAGTGTGCCTACATTTTTTAATCTTTAATCTTCCCAGACATAAATTAAAGACATTATTTTTCATAAAGTAATTTTCTTCTGTGTATTTCTAATAGCTCCTGATAAAAGGGCTGCAAAAATATTTCCCAATTAAAGGTCCCAGTGTAATTAATCATTTTCAGTATGCACTACAAAATTCTCACTCAATTTAATACCTCTATTACAGTGTTTTTCCCCCACATATTAAGTTGTATCTTCAATGTTATGATTACTATACATGTGNTGGGATTTCTTTGGAAGGAATGATGCTAAAGCTGAAGCTACAGTACTTTGGCCACCTCATGCAAAGAGTTGACTCACTGGAAAAGACTCTGATGCTGGGAGGGATTGGGGACAGGAGGAGAAGGGGACGACTGAGGATGAGATGGCTGAATGGCATCAGTGACTCGATGGTCGTGAGTCTGAGTGAACATTGGGAGTTGGTGATGGACAGGGAGGCCTGGCATGCTGCAGTTCAGGGGTCGCAAAGAGTCGGATACGACTGAGCCACTGAACTGAAGCTCAGCATTTTCAGAGGGCCATCAAACCCACCCTCACCTGAAGTGGAGAATTCATGCATGTTTAATTTCAAATATCCTCCCTTGAGAAAGTAGATGGTACTTCATGTGTCCTAAGGGCACTCAAGATTATTAGTTCTACCTTGTCTGTTCACCACAAAGGAAAAGTAATCTATCATAACCCTGTTAATTCTCTATTAGCTTTTAATGATTTAGAGAAGTTATTTTATTTATGTATAAGATTCCATTAGGCAAGAAAAAAGTTAAATTGAAGGTGGCTTCTCTCAAAAATATTGAGAAAAATGAAATGCTCCACTGAGTGACTAAAATATTGATTTTATACCCTAATGGACTCTTATAAGATAATAAAATATGTTTTGTGAAGGTTATGTTTCAAAGCTAATTATTGTAAAATCAAAATTGCATTTTGTTTGGGGCTTCTATAGATTTATAATATTTCTGTTGAAGAAAATGACAGTAAAAAAAAAAAATTCTCAGACACATTAAACTTCAAATTTGGTAGAGACCTTAAAGGTCAACTTGTCTAACCACATGTCTGATTCTTTAATTCTCAAAGCACTTTATTTTCTAGAAGGAAATGACTTATTAACAAAGAAATATACTCAATCAGATAGGCCTCGTTACAGAAGATAAATATTCATCATTCTAAGCTAAGCATTACATTTTTCTTGATCAATTTTTTGAATATTCAACTAGTGAAAAAATGTTTTCATAAATAAAAATTGAAGTTATAAGATAATGAAAATACCACATCTTTTAACAACTGTAAATTTTCTTTAAGTAAAAAACAATGTAGTCATGAAATGTGTGTAATATTTCGTGATATAATGGAGAAAATAATGTATGATTCAGTAAACATGTTAAAAATACATGACTGCATTTCGTCAAGGAATCTATTATGTATAACTGTACTGTGTTTTGATACCATAGTTGAAGTCTGGGAACCAACTAATATCTATCCCAAAGAGGAACAAATAGCAAACACTTGAGTCAGGTACTTGTAAATATATTAGTATTTGAGACAAATTTATTTTAGATATGATGCCAAATTAAAAATAATACTAATTGAGATTAGTGGTATTAATAGAAATTAAACTTATTTTTCACAACTATACTATAAAACACAAAGATCATTCAGCCCTCTTGCTATGCTATATTAACAAATATAGCATCTTTCATAATGAGTAAAAATATTTTAAAATAGGTCTTCCTCTCCTTTGGCATTATTGTGATTTTAGGATATTTGTGTCTAAAACATGTGTTCTAACAAATGAATAATAATTATATTGATAGATGTTCCAGAGATAAAACCATAGCCCATTCTTGTCTTGACAATGTTCACCAACAGTGATTCATTCTGTAGGCCTCAATCCAGTACATTTTATAGATTATGAGCTATCAACCAGCTTCTGTTGTAAAATTCTATTATTAATGCAGACAAATGCATCAACAACCACAAAACCAAAACTTTCTGAGTGTGCCTACATTTTTTAATCTTTAATCTTCCCAGACATAAATTAAAGACATTATTTTTCATAAAGTAATTTTCTTCTGTGTATTTCTAATAGCTCCTGATAAAAGGGCTGCAAAAATATTTCCCAATTAAAGGTCCCAGTGTAATTAATCATTTTCAGTATGCACTACAAAATTCTCACTCAATTTAATACCTCTATTACAGTGTTTTTCCCCCACATATTAAGTTGTATCTTCAATGTTATGATTACTATACATGTGGGAAAATTTTAAATATAACACAAAGATAATTGATATCTAGTCATACCATTCTTAATTAGCTCTTTTCATCTTGCTTTATAAATAAGCATAGTATTAATAATCATTTTGATGACTACTTTGCCACTCCAGTATTCAAAAACCCAATTCTTAATCTTACTTATATAACAACATAATGCAATCATTTCCTGTGAAACTGGACATTTTCTCAAAGGTTTACTTGTTAATTTCCATATAATAAACAGGTTTAACAAGTGTATTTAATTAGGATGAGTATTCAAAATCAGTATTTAAAATGTCAGAATTTGGGCACTTAGCTGCAAAGCTGGCACTCGGTGCAGCTTTCGCCAAGGGATAAAGTCGGGTAGCACTGGATCTACCATACCCACTGATTAACTATGGAAGACTATACCAAAATAGAGAAAATTGGAGAAGGTACCNTGGAAGGACTGATGTTGAAGCTGAAACTCCAATACTTTGCCCACTTGATGCAAAGAACTGACTCATTAGAAAAGACCCTGATGCTGGGAAAGATTGAGGGCAGGAGGAGAAGGGGATGACAGAGGATGAGATGGTTGGATGACATCACTGACTCAATGGACATGGGTTTAGATGGACTCCAGGAGTTGGTGATGGACAGGGGGGCCTGGCGTGCTGCGGTTCATGGAGTCACAGAGAGTTGAAGACGACTAAGTGACTGAACTGAACTGAACTGAATGACTTTCACTTCTCCATTTAAGGTTAATTCATTTGAATGTTTACTATAAAATTACTATTTCAATCACTAAGGATGATTTGACATGCTAGATCTTTTCTGAATATAATTTAAAAGCTTTCATATTTTTAATTTGAAATCTTAAAATATGATATAAAGCTCATATATGAATAGCTACATTATAGACATTGTACCTATATTTTATGATGACTAAATTCAGTTAAACAGATCCTTCATTGCTAATAAGTAAATAATACGAAAATCAGCCTGAGGTAACATTCCCTATGAGCAATCTTTTTGACTCAGGATATTCCTTTAAATTATTCACATTTCTTATTTTTCCTACACTAAGTTGATTTATAAATGCATGCAAAACTACAACAATTCTTTATAAAGCATTTTGAGATATTTTGAACAATGTAATAGATGTTCAGTGCAAAACACTTGTCTATTTCAATCTTAGCCCATATCACTCAAAGTATATTTAACTCAGTCTGTGGAAATTTATAGGAAGTGAATGCTTTCAGAATGTGAGAAGCTAGACAATGAGCTTTAGAATGAATTATTTCCAGTGGAAAGCTACTTTATATTGCTAAGCAAACAGAATATAAAAAGTGATAATGATGATAATAGCTAACATTTATTGAAGGTATAGTATGTGTCAGAACTGTCCTAAGCACAGAACATTAAATGCTTACAACAGCAACCCATTTGGTTTAAGGATCACAGAACAGTAGATGACTTGCCCTGCATCACATAGTTTCTAAATGATGGAGGAGGTATGATGTCATACACCCAATCATAGCACTTTATTGCCTGTACCTGATGGCTCCCAGGGCAGTGCACGACATGACTGATGGTAGAAAAAAATTAAAACCGAAGATCCGGAGTAGAGAGATGAGGAGATATTGGAGCAGGCATAACCCATTTGACATAAAAGTCTAGGTAAAAGGGATGTGGCCCCAGATAGGAGAGGCCCTAGGCAAGAGCAAAAGAGTGAATGAGATCAGAGCAAATCAGTTTATCGGGGACGGAAAGAATGGAAAGAAGAATCAAAAGAATTTGGTGATAATTTGCTTAAAGGATTTTTTTCACACCAGATCGAATATAAAAACCTTAGATAAGATTAAAAAACATTTGCTTCATGGTTTGAGTACACTCCATCCTAGGGGTTCCTTCACCCTCAAAGTTATTACAGAGAAACCCTGTCTCCAACTAACATTCTTCTAGCTATTACATTCCATTTAAGAACATCATAAAGGAAACTGTATCAATTTAGCATGCTTTATTCACAGTAACCCTGAATGGGACTCCTCCTGCCTGAAAGGCGTTTATAACTTAATCCCAAATGAATATATGCAAACTAAGATACTTTATTTGAAGTAAAAAGAGAAGACACCCAGTTTAAAAAATCTCACTTCTATACTGAATTTCTAGGGACTGCAGCAGACTCTTTACACTGCCCACGTAGAGACAGGCGGGAAACTGTTAAATACCAGCAAAAAAGGCTGCTGCAGCCAGGAAGGAATAGAGTTATCACAACCGAGACATATCATAAAAATAAATGACTTTGGGAAAAATGGTGAGAACCTGATGTGGCTTTTTAGCCCCAAACCTAGAGGCTAAAGATTTCCCACCGATTGCAGAATAGAAAGATTGAGAGAGATTAATAAAAGTTCCCTTGGATCAGCAGGAGCAAAGTGACCAGACAAAAAAGAACAGAGACAAATGAGAAACTGAATGCTACAAGAGGAGACCACAGCCAGCAGCAAATATAACTCAGGAAGACACTCAAATAGTTTCCAGAACTGTTTGTTTTTATGCTTCAGTTCATAGGATAAATGGTATTGAAATACAATGTTAAGATGGTTGCTTACAATGTGCAACTTTGAACAAATGCAGATATAAAAACTGCATTGAAAAACCCACATGATATTGGCGTGTTTATTCTGAAACAGAAGTGACAAATATTATATCAGAACTAAGACAACAATGGAAGAAAAGTAACGACCAACCTAGATAGCATGTTGAAAAGCAGAGACATTACTTTGCCAACAAAGGTCCATCTAGTCAAGGCTATGGTTTTTCCTGTGGTCATGTATGGATGTGAGAGTTGGACTGTGAAGAAAGCTGAGCGCTGAAGAATTGATGCTTTTGAACTGCGGTGTTGGAGAAGACTCATGAGAGTCCCTTGGACTGCAAGGAGATCCAACCAGTCCATTCTGAAGGAGATCAGCCCTGGGATTTCTTTGGAAGGAATGATGCTGAAGCTGAAATTCCAGTACTTTGGCCACCTCATGCGAAGAGTTGACTCATTGGAAAAGACTCTGATGCTGGGAGGGACTGGGGGCAGGAGGAGAAGAGGACGACAGAGGATGAGATGGCTGGATGGCATCACTGAATGATGGACGTGAATCTGAGTGAACTCCGGGAGTTGGTGATGGACACGGGGGCCTGGCGTGCTACGATTCATGGAATCGCAGAGTGTTGGACATGACTGAGCTACTGAACTGAACTGAACTGAAGACAACAATATAAGAAAATGAGCTCTCTGATGTCAGAAGAGAAACATTTTTAATCAGTCATATCTGGCTAAGTGAAAGTATAAGTGTTATGTCCAACTCTTTGCAACCCAATGGACTGTAGCTGTCCATGGAATTCTCAAAGCAAGAATACTGGAATGGGTATACATTCCTTTCTCCAAGGGATCTTCTAAGCAGAATTAAAAAACAGGCAGATTCTTATCCGTTTGAGCCACCAGGGAAGTCCTATACAGCTAAGAATGTCCTTCAGTTATGAAGAAGTTATTTATTTATTTATTTGAAAACATGAGTTTCAATAGCAGTATAATCAACAAGGCAGGTACTAGGAATATAAACATGAATGAAGCAAAGTTTGAGCACACAGATATCTTGGGAATTTAGAAGGGACTTGAATTCAATGCTAAAATCACGTGATCAAATATTTGGTGTTACTGAAGCTGGGTCACACCTGACTCAAAAAAAAAAAAAAAAAAGGCTAAAGATTTACCCTCTGGAAAAGGTAAAACTAGAGGCAGGACACCTGGCACATTTGGGATCAGGGTACCACAATGACATCAGCTGTGATAAGTAAAAGTATAAACGCTGAATTGTGGTGAATTTTTCCATTCTCTTACCCTGCCAGGCTTACAGAGTACCACCAGCCTTGCTTACACCCTCTAAGTAGAGGATTTGAAGACTCATCTTTGGGAGACTTTTAGTTAGATCCATCAGCCTAGAAGAAAAGATCTAAACACTGTGACGTGAGTTGATTTCGCAGGGACATACACTGTCATCAAACACATTCACATGCAGAGAGCTGTTGCCCAGACTTTCCCTACACTCTTAGATATGAGTGGAATCCAAGGGTCATGGGGCATGAAGACAATTTCTATAATGAACACTAGGCACTGCATCAAACAAATAGGGGGAAAAGGAAATTTCAGTATATAAAGGCTGTACCTGGAGAAAAAGACATTAAAAATTATCAGTACCTTCAGAGAGTTTTTTAAATTGCATCCATCAACAAGAATATTCTGTGGAAAAGGAACCTACACAGAGAATGAAATAACTCATAAATTACAAATCTTTATAATTATATACATAATTACATTAATTCTATTCATAATTATAATTCTAGATAACTGAATTAATTATAATTCTGAATTATAATTTCAGAAACAAAAATCAATAGACGAATTAGAAGGCAAAGGTGAAATAATATCCCAGGAAGTAGATTAAAGAGACATAGAAGGACTTCCCCAGTGGCGCAGTAGATGGGAGTCTGCCTGCCAATGCAGGGGACATGGATTCGATCCTTCGTCCAGGAGGATTCCACATGCCACAAAGCAACTGAGCCCCTGAGTCAAAACTCCTGAAGCCTGCATGCCTAGAGCCTGTGCTCTGCAGCAAGAGAAGCCACCACACTGAGAAGCCCACTTGCTGCAATGAAGCATTGCTGTTCAGTTGCTAAGTGTTGTCCAGCACTTTGCGACTCCGTGAACCGCAGCTTACCATGCTTCCCTATCCTTCACTATCTCAGCCCCCGCACAAAGCAATGACGACTCACGGCAGCCAAAAAGTAATTAATTTTAAAAGAGACATAGGAAGGAAAATCAGGAGAAAACGAAAGATCAGTCAAGGATTTAAATAGTAATTCCAGAAAAAGAAAATGAAATATTGGAATTATTAAACCAAAAAAGTTCCTAGAAGCAAAGAAAAAGACACTTCAGAATAAAAGGACCTACTGAGTGTCCAGTACAATAAATATAAATTATACACATATTAGGGTATATCCTGATGAGATTTCAGAATAAAGAAGACAAATCGGAGATCATAAAAGATTCTGGTGCCCCCCCCCCCAAAAGTTACAAAGAATGACAATCAGAATATCCCAAGAGCCAGGAAACAATGAAACAGTGTCTTCAAATTCTAAAGTAAAATGATTTCCAACCTAGATTTTGGTAATCTGCAGTGTAAGCATAATAGCATAATATTCAAATGAAGATATTTTTATAAATGCAAGTTCTCCAAAAAATGTATCTTCAATTTTCAATCTTAGGAGGCTATCAGTTAATATGTTGTACCTAAGTAAAAGAATTAATGAAGGAAGAGGGGAAACTGGATTATAGGTACAAAAGAAATTGAAAGAAAACCTCTGAATTATTGTAAAAGAAGACACTGGGATGTAAGCTTTGCCTTTATTTAGAGATATAACAGTCTAAATTGAAGAAGCTGGGGAGAGATCTCTAAGAATACAAATATAGTTAACCAGATGTCTTCTGTTGCAAAGGCTGGAAGAGAGTTGGCTTTAAGTATATAAAAAGCAAAACAAAACAGTAAGCAACCAAACAGTTTTGCCAATGATGATTATTAGGCACATGAAAATGAAAGTTATGCTATGAGTATAGTGGCGGATGGCAGGATAGGAAGCGTAAATGGCAGAGGAGGACAGATATAAAGGAGGTAATCCCTCATATTCCATAGTGAGAAACTAATATAAGCTGACTTAGCAGAAAAATAAGAAGTAGAAAGTAAGTATAAGCAACTTACTTAGAAATACAGATTAAAACACATTAAGAAATAAGGAATTGAATCTAGGTGAACTTGGTCATCTGAAAACATATATCGCGGACTGCCATTTTCAAATGAGCCTTGTGACATGAACTTTTTATCAACATATAGACAAATAAATTTAGTAAACATTTAAAATAAGGACAAGTTGAAAAAACTTTAAAAGTACAGTTATAAAAGAAGATGAGTAAGAATCAGAGAAATGCGAGAGAGCTAAGAATGAAATGCCCACTGAAACTTCACACAGAAAACATTCAAGGGAAGGCAAGAGTCTGCAAAATATCGTGTTCTTGTCTACAGATCAAACTGCAAAGCTTCTTAATCATTGGGGAAGAAATGCAGAGGTAGAAACAACAGTAGAAAATAAGGCAGAAACAAGAAGTAGACTTTGAGAAAAATTACAGACAAAGAACATTTCTAGAGAAACCAGAACAATAGTTATGGAAAATATCATCAAAG
Organism: Neotragus moschatus; assembly: GCA_006410615.1. Lineage (NCBI taxonomy): Eukaryota > Metazoa > Chordata > Mammalia > Artiodactyla > Bovidae > Neotragus > Neotragus moschatus. Next base: position 212,687 of record SJYA01000577.1, on the reverse strand, counting down.
GTATGAGGGAAGAAAGGCTTCCCAGGTGGCTCAGCGGTAAAGAAGCCACCCGCCTTTGCAGATGTGGGCTCTATCACTAGGCCAGGAAAATCCTCTGGAAAAGGAAACAACAACCCACTCCAGTATTCTCGCCTGGAAAATCCCATGGACAGAGGAGCCTGGCAGGCTACAGTCCATGGCATCACAAAGAGTCAGACCCAACTTCATGAGTAAACAACAATGAGGAAAGAAAACATTTCACTACTATAGAAAGACCTACTGAATGGATTGATACGCAAAATTAATGGAAGGGACTGATAAAACATAAGAATTTTTGATGGGAGGTATAAGATTAAAGAAAAGTCCAATACAAATCAAGCAAGATTAAAAAAAAAAAGTCAAACAGAAAATAAAAATGATAGTCTCAAACATTCCAACACAAATGCAGAATAAAAGCACAATATTTTTAAAAGAAACTCTTATGATCACATAACTAATAACCTGACAAGTTTTCTTTCACATTTGAGGACTAGAGGAAATTTTTCATAAATATGCCATCCCAGAGAAAATATAATATTTTAAAAAGACTTTACTGGGGAAAAAATTGTTTGAGTTTATAATCCAATAAGCTAAAAAGTAAAGGAAACTTGAAAAGTGCAGAGAAGGAATCAAAATATTAAAGATGTGACCATGATCACTG